>QFFD01000530.1:0-147007 GCA_003314615.1 Pholiota microspora
ATTATGGGTTATCGCGGACTTATGGGTTATGGGTTGCAATTCCCCGCCCACCAAGTCGGTGGATCGGTTTTGCTATGGGATTCAAGGGGTTATGGGTTTTCACAAGTATGGGTTGTTCGACTGTAGATAAGAGCGAGGCCAACGAACAAATCGACCCACACATCTCCTTCCGGCCCAAATGGTCTGCCATCCAATCAAAGAGCAGCTGGTCAATCAACGTATCAACTGGGATAGCTATCTTGAGACCAAGATTTTGCTGCTTGCTGAGTATAGGAAGAGATGTGATAGTCCGATCTAATAGATATTTCGAAGAGGTTGCCAGAGCATCAAATATCATAAGGACGAGATACTTAGAGTTGAGTGAACAGCCTTGGATCAATGGACATTCCCTGAATAGAAAAGTTTAGCCTATCCGTGGAGCGAATGCATTTCTGACCGAACAAACACCTATCATGATGGTGATATACCGCCAAAGCTTCAACAAGTTTAACGCGCGCACCAATTTCACAGCACCAGAATTGGGCTCAAGGAGTCTTTAAATGTCAGAATGAATCAATGCATCTTTCCAAGTAAAAAAAAAGACTGGATGTCAAGAAGTAGGCACTTTCAAAGATCGCTATTCAATCCTGTTACACAGACTGCTTACCACGTTCTTCCGCAACCTTTCATCATTCCAGTTTTGTCCAAAGGATAATTCGGTCTTCATCCTGTTCGGCGAAAGCGACGTTGGGGTTATTTATGCTTGATGGACTGTTTTCAAAGTTCAAACGCACAACGTTCAGTGTATAGTGATATTTACGCTGCTCTGGTGCGGGGAAGAGGTTAAAACTGGATGAGGATCAAATTGAAATATCGACGAGCGTGAATGACGGCGGTGCTGCATGGACGTTTGAAGCAAACTTGAACAATGTTAAATTGCTGAGGTGTCGTTACGTAAGTCTATTTTATTCCCTCGCTTCCATTTTGGGACTACAACGAAAACCGTATCGTGGGTAATCTCTCTAGACAGACCAAATGAACAAATGACAATCGATTTGATATATATCGTGGGCAAGGCTCAAGCACAGCATACCCGCCAGTGTCTTCCATATTCGAAGAAAAGAAGGATTGGCGAGGAATTTCAAGGCCGGCTCATATAATCGAAGGAACAGATGATACACGGGAGTCGAATCAATACTTAGATATTAGAAAATAGGACCGCGACGGTAACGACAGAGAAGTCCATAAGAGGTATGTAAGTATAATCAGTATATCTGTAATCTTTACATCGTCTTTTTCGTCTAGAAAGAGACGAAGGTATAAACGGATGGCAATGGACCCGGAATCAGTTAGAGTCATTCAAATTTCGAATCACTGCACCAGCGCCCTCCCAACCCACATCCCACCTACTGCGACCGCAAGGCCTAGCACTGCCAGTCCTTCAACAGCAACCGCCCGCCGCTTCGCGGCGCTTACAACGACACTTCCTGAGCTCGTGCTTCCCAATCCTGCTGCCTCGCGGTCCACGCCTGAGTGGCCGTTCGATGTGGCGACTGCGACCGGGTCATATGTGGCAGTGTTATGTACCTTGGTGTGGGCGGATGTGGCGAAGGTCTGGGTCGCCTGTCCGACGGATACCTCGGGGTTGCTGCTGTCCATAAAGACTAGAGCGAAGCCCGGAGCGGGAACGGGGATGATACAGGCGTTGACAGCAGTGGAGGTATCACAGTTAATAGTCGTTACATTGAGATCGCCTTTGAAGCGACCGTCGACTTCGAATTGACCACCAAGAGTCTAGCATTATTATCAGACTATGTTTATCTGTGCAAAGGAAGGTTAAGCTCACCTGACCAGCCCAAGTAATATTATCCCTCGAAGACACAGATGCAGCAGACAGATACCTTCATACAGTATCAACATCAAACAATTCATAACCCTCGAAACAAATGGGACTCACTTGACTTTAACAGAAGCTGGAACACCCTCCGGAATAGTAATCGTCACCTTCAAATCATTCGCCCCGCTTGTGTCCGAGATATAATTGAACAGAGCGACCTTGCTCAAAGTATCCCCGTCGTAAAACGCGTAAGAGGGGGTATACACGGAGCCAGAGTTGCCCCAGAGGTCGATGAGTCGCGTGGTATTGCTAGTGCCGAAGGCTTCGGCGAGGACGATGGCGGAGTAATAGATAGCACCGGCCGTCCATTCGTTGAATGCGGATTGGTTCGTGGGGGGTGCAGTGAAAGGCTATATACAGAGGTGAATAAATGGGTGGAGAAGACACGAAAAAAAGAAGGCTGACGTTGTAAAACACATTCTGCCCACCAATATGCATCATCGCATGAGTGAAATTGCTGTACGCCATCTGGAATCCGTAATCCATCGCCCATAGAGCTGCTCCGTAACTGTCACTGATGCCCTTGAACCCACCACACGACGCGGTGTTGGTCTCGAACATGATGAACGGTTTGCCTGCCGCAGTCGCCAGGTTCGCAGAGTTTTGGTATGGTTTTACGAGGCTCACCACCTCAGCGTGCGTGAGGTAGAGAGGGAATGTCTCCTGGGGGTCATAGAGGGTACCGCCGTTGTTGAATTGGGCTGCGCAATTGTCTCGAGGGTAACTAAAGGTTTAGTATAGATCTAAGAAAGTCAATGTCAAGAAATGCAAGGATTTGACGTACTGTTCAACAGTGAAGGCATACATCCTGTCCTTGTACTTATCAATGAAACCAGTATTCCAGACATCCTCAGGCGCCCACTGTCCAGATACACTGGGTGCGAGCAGCTGATTCTTGTTGGTGATACGAGGGTTGGCGTCCATGGTCGCAATAAGACTCGCGACTTCATCAGAATATTGCTGTGGGCTATAAGTCACACGACGACCGAATCTATCGAAATAATTTCGTGTTCATCTAAACACACCCTGATATGGCAAAATCAATGGCACGGCGTACTGTTGATAGAAATCAGGTTCATTTGCCGCCTGTAGTCCGAGGAGGTTGTCACCGAGGATAGTCTGGCCTTCTTCTGCGATCTGCAGACGCCAGTTCGTTGAATCGTTGAATGGGATACCCATGAACCACTTGATATTCAGCATTGAGGAGATGTTGGCAGCCATGTAGAACATGTCGATCGTGTAGAGCACCGCAGGAGTTTTGGTCTGATTTCCGTTAATCGACGGCATTAGAAAGAAAATGAATCGAGAGGCGTACTGTTTGCGTAGACCCTGAATCAACTTTGGCAAAGGTATGTCCGTTGGCAATGGCATCGACGTCGACAAGTGCAGCGAACTCCTGTGTGTTTCCACCGAGGCGGATGACAACCCCTCCGGCGCGTTCTTGGATGTTGGCCATGAGGTTAAGGAAGGGGACTTGTAGGAAGGAACTGCACAAGATTTTATTAGACAGCAGGATATATGCGCTTCAACATGCAGCGACGTACGAGTTTTTGCCCACTACATTAGCAACAAACGATCAGATCTACCTGTGCATGATTCAAGATAAAACGTTACGCACAGACTTGGGAGATGACAGACATCTCAATAGAAAATCCCCAGAACCCTGATCCAACATGGGCTATCGACAGCCCGTTTACAGTAGCCGCTGAGCGTTGAAGAGACATAGCATAAGCATTGGATCCCGGGTTGGGGTTCGGCGGCGCTGGCGGGACGAGTTGTGTCTTGTCATAGGCAGCCAGCGTCGTCAGAGCGGCGGAAGCCCCGCTCGAAACTGTAGCTGTCGCTGCCGCCGTGTTACTGGTTTGGAACAACGGGATCTGGCCGTACACCGTCACTGCCTGTGCGGTGGTGATGACGCTGCTGAGCAGCGCCAACGATGAGAGGAGGAGCATCCTACTACTTCTGCGAGCCGCGTATGCAGGAATGTATACAGTTATGGAGCGATTAGAGTAAGGAGGGGGTTAAGGACCGTGAAGAGGGGTATAGGTGAGAAGGACAAGGTGTTGTTGGCTGGGTAATGGAGAAACACAAATTTGATTGGCCGGAGGGTGTTTTGTCTCTGTTGTTCACCGCTCTTAGGTTTGCCAAGAACGCCAAGACGATGGGATTGCCGAGCAGTGCCTAGTCTCTAACAGTACTTGAGCCTTGCTTGAGCCCAAAGAAGACCTCTTGAAGAGCGTCGGTGTCCTGGACATTGAGAGAGGTTGTCGAAGTGCAGGAGCGTTGCGCAAGACAGACTGGACGACTCGCCGTCCAGCATTTTGGTAAAGTACGTGCCGGGATTCCTTGGCCGTTAAGTATGATGTTCAAACGATGACGCAACCTTTCCACTGCTCTTCTTTCGGTTTTTCGTGGTTCGTGCAGTCGATAGTCGTGGTTTTGGAAAGAGAGGCATTTCAGATTAATTATAGATAGGCGCCCTGTAAGTATTTTGAGGAACGACTGCGGAGTGAGCCTGGGAAGGCGAGGGGACGGATCAGAGAGTCTTCAGCAGGCCCTCAGGGAACAAGGTGAAATGTGCCAACGAGATCGTAGATATTCAACTTTCAAAGGGTTACTCAATGAGAATTTGGTGCTAGAAACGTCGAGCGTTGGAACGACAGCTTCTGGATTGATGCATCAGTTCAAGAGAACTTCGAGGCGAGTGGCGCACTACATTTTAGTGCCCGTGGGAACCTATGAAAGCTCGACTGTTTCGTCCAGGGAAAATTGAATCAAAATCAAACGACAACCTTCTGTACATCGTACCCGCTATGATATCCTCAAAATTCAGGGAAACGCCGGCTGGGTTTCTTTACTCTACTGCCGATATAATCACATCTTTGAACGCTTCTCAGGCATTAACATCAGGGATATCATTCTCGACTTCATCTGTTGTTCATCTGCCAAATTCTCTGCTTTTAAAGCATTGCGAGGCTGGAACACCCAGATTATCTCTAGCTTCCCCATGAAAAGTAGCCGCGGTAACGTCTTTGAGCGCTATCGAAAGATCAGTGAAGACGAACGCGGTGCCTCAGGACATGCCGCCGTAGATTTCTTGGTCCAGAAAAGCTCAAAAACCAAGCGAAGATCCAGGCTGTGGTTTCGTAATAGTTGTTCAAGTCAAGGGAATGTTCACTGTCGTGGTTATTTTGGAACCATAGCCTGGGCTGTCTGCAAGTCCTGGTCAACCTGAGAAAGGCAACAGCCTATTAACACAATAGTGTGCATACTATTTTTCCCCCATCAAGAGAGACGATGAAGACGATACAAGTTATTCGTACGACAGTAGCCCATGATACAGACGCCTAATTCCCGTCACGTTCTGAACTCCGACTTAAGCGCGCGGGCGCGGCGCCCTGTCAACGTTTTTGTTCTTACATCCCACGAACACGTTTTTGACCGCAAAATCCCTTCGATTCCGGAGAAGTAGCTCAGCATAATGCATCCGCGCATGCTCTGTCTGCACTGACAGCTGAAGAATGGCAGGCCCGCTCGTGTTCTGTAATCAACGCAGAGGCAATGGTGGTAGGACCGCCAAGATAACACTGCTTTAGGTTCCGAATGTGGGGTAAGGTCAACTGACTCGGCGCTTTATTGAGTTCCCCACTTTTAAGATCGTTGCATGTTTATGTACGCGTATAGGAAATGGATTTTGAATACCGTCGAGTGAATTCAGACTCCCGATGAGCATTCAAGTCGGCTTGCAATTACATATCGGCTCGGCAAGTAGTAGTTTAGATGACATATCTATGGCTGAGTGGGGAGCCACGGCAAATGCCGGACCCCGTATATTGGGGTAGGGACGACGCAGTCATCAGAGGAGACTTTGAACTCGTACCACCACAATGTCCAAAATCAACACATGCAAGCCCGGCTACTATGGGCCAGGATCCGTCGAGGTTCAGCCCTCTGCGCGGCCAGGCGAGGGCCCGACACGGCGCTGTTACCTGTCCAAGGACGGCCTGGTCACACAGCCCTTCGAAGGCATCGACACCGTCTACGACATTATTCTCTACTCGGCTCGCACACACGGAAACCGAAACGCTCTGGGCTGGAGAGACGTCGTTCGTGTGGTCGAAGAAGAAAAAGAAGTCAAGAAGTTCGTCGACGGCCAGGAAATCACCGAGAAAAAGAAGTGGAAATTCTTCGAGCTCAGCGACTACAAGTATCTCAGCTTCATCCAACTTAAGGAGGCCGTCTCAGAGATTGCAAGGGCGCTCGTCAGTCTCGGTGTGACTACGGATGACGTGTTCAACGTGTATGCGCAAACTAGGTGCGCCTCATTTCCTTTTATCCCCGCACAGCAGTATGCTGACGGCACTGGAAAAGCCCAAATTGGCAGCTCATCGCTCATGCATGCGCATCTATTTCGACTACCATTGCCACGGCTTATGATACCCTGGGCGAGGACGGCCTCACCCACTCTTTGAACGAGCCCAATTGCGTTGGTCTCTTCACCAACGCCGAACTGCTCCCTACCCTGCATCGCGTGCTGGCAAAGACTCCTACCATCAAATTTGTCGTCTTTGATGGTGAACCTAGTCAGGCAATTGTTGATGACCTCCACTCCGTGCGGGAAACGATCCAAGTTTACAGTTTGGACAAGCTGCGTGAAATTGGCAAGGTTTTGCCTGAAGATTCCCTCGACTCACGCCGTCCTAAACCGGAGACCTTGGCTCTCATCATGTACACCAGTGGTAGCACCGGAGCGCCCAAGGGGGTGTGCATCAGCCATGCGAACCTCATTGCTTCCGTCGGATCAGTGTACACCCTCCTTGGTCATCATCTAACCTATGAAGACAGTTACCTTGCCTACCTGCCGCTAGCCCATGTTCTCGAATACATCGTTGAGATGTGTATGGTCTTCGTCGGCATGCCCTCTGGCTATGGACGCGTCAAGACCCTCACCGACGCGTCCGTGCGGAACTGCAAGGGCGATATCGCTGCTTTCCGTCCGTCGATCATGGTCGGTGTCCCAGCCGTGTGGGAAACCATCCGTAAAGGCATCCTCGCCAAGGTTCACTCCGGCGGCACGATCAAGAAGAACATATTCAACGGCGCGATGGCTGCGAAGAAGAACAACGTCCCTGGTCTATCTCAACTTGCTGACAGTGTTGTTCTATCGGGAGTACGCGCTGCAACCGGTGGACGGCTGCGTATTGCGCTGAGTGGAGGTGCTGCCATCAGCAGAGAAACACAGGAGTTCTTGACCACAGCGCTGGTGACTGTACTCCAAGGTACGCTATTCTTGGTTTCCGTCGCAGAACGCAGTTTATTTATGTAAATGACAATGCGCAGGTTACGGCATGACGGAGTCCTGCGGCATGTGCGCTATCCTTCCTCCGGAGCTCATGCGATACGGCTCCGTGGGCTTGCCTGTACCCTCTATTGAGGTTAAGCTGCGGGATGTCGCTGACGCAGGGTATCTGTCGACGAATGACCCTCCGCAGGGAGAGGTATGCATTCGTGGTCCTTCGGTGGTCAAGGGATACTATAAACGCCCGGATTTGAACGAGGATGAGAATATCTTTACGAAGGACGGCTGGTTGAGGACTGGAGATGTCGGGCAATGGAACAGTGATGGGACTATCTCGCTTGTTGATCGGTGGGTTTTGAGTCGTACTTCTAATACTTTTCTCTCATCTGATATCTCATTCGTGATATCAGGGTGAAGAACCTTATCAAGTTGGCTTCTGGAGAGGTCGGTTATTCAGGTCCCCTGACGTACCATTTAACTCACAATCTGCGTAGTACATCGCTCTCGAGCGCCTGGAATCGATCTTCAAAGCATGCAACCTCGTAGGCAACATCTGTGTACACGCGTCACAAGAAGCAACTCAACCCATGGCAATAATCATCCCACATGAGGCACACCTGCGGCAGGCACTGGAAACGAAGAGTATCGACGCCGGCCGCTCGCTCGCCGACCTTTGCGCTGACCCCGCCGTCCAGTTGCTTATCCTAAAGGAATGTAATGCGGTTGGTAAGAAGAACGGATTCAAGCCGCAGGAGTTACTACAGTCAGTCGTGTTGACTGCGGACGAGTGGACACCGGAGAGCGGTCTTGTCACTGCTGCCCAAAAGATCCAGCGAGCTAAGATCGCTAAAGTGTTTAGCGAACAAATCAAGGTATGCGTTCAGTTCGATGTTTGCTGGTAGCTGTTCTCATGTATCTGGTTTTGGTAGGCTGTCTACAAGCATTGATTGTAACATGCCAAGGATGCCAGATCCTTTGTTCATGAATCATTGTTTTCTTTTCGGTTTCCCATGTATTTACCCCGCATCATAGTCTTCCCTTGCCTTACGATCGTCACGTCGCCTCCGTAGGTAACGTCCTCTGTTACTTCTATTCCATTTCTTTCCATGGACGTTCTCCTAGTACGGTTGGTATATTCTCCCGGTCAGTGTCCCGGCGAAACCTTCTCTTCGTCCACCTCCCAGTCGAACGTGGCTTTGCTGATCTATTTGAGTAGTTAATCGCACCTTTAGTCTTTCTTGTTAGATGGCTTTGTAGCCTTGTATTTACATGTACCAGGTCGAGTAGATCTGTTTTTTTTTGCTGTCCCTCGTAATGATAAATCGTTCATAGCTCAAAGTGGAAGTCTACGCATATTCAATGCAAAATTAATAAATCATTGTTAATAATCGATGAATAAGTTCGGTAGAGGTTTATAAGAGTTTACAGAATGAACTCTATCAATTCCACTTATCTCTGAAGTAGGCCTCTGCACCTCATAATCCCTCTTGCGCCATCAATTTTCTGCACTAGGAAGTCAGTCTCAAGTACCCTTATCAGATACGAAGCTATATGACGCGTCAACAATGTAATGCGCCAAGTTTCAACAGGATACTGCGCACAGCGGAGTTTCGGAAATTTGCGCGGTCACAATGCTCTCCAGAGTTGCAATGGCTTGTATCTCTGATTCGTACCACCACTCTCGACCATGTTGAGCGATTTGACGCGTCAAAACGCGTCGACTTTGAAGAAGGCTTTTGTATATGTCTAACAGGTCAACTGATGCTTGACGAGAGTCAACCATACGAAACGCCGTTGGACTATGTTCCTCTTAATCTATTATTGAAATGGGTGTGTTCATCAGCTTCAGAATCGATTTCGAATAGATCTACTCATTGTATCTGCGCAATGTAGATTCCGACTTCCTTCATTCTAGAGGCACGGGGCTCTGTCCCGGAAGAACCGGCATTGATCATGACGGTAAGCGTATATACTTCAAGTATACGCCATCAGCGCAATTCTCTGAAGCACCTGTGTACTAGGTCACACAAAAGATAATTCAATGCAAGCTGAACGATGTCATTGAATTCTCCTCTTTTAACTCCCTTGGTCAAGACAGTGTCCTCTTCCTACGCTCTCTACGGATCGAACAGGCTCAAGCCAGTGATGTTATGCAAGAATACTGACGCAGAGCTGCGGGCTGCTGCTGCTCGACACAGGCTAGTTACTGGGCGACTTCTTATTTTCCCCTCGGAACACTGCTTCATGTCCCATCTTTCAATATCTAGCTCCGTTCATCTCACACCCAAGCAAGCCTCTATCTATGCGCTTGAGTCAGGCCTGAGGCTAGGCTCTGACCATTTTTCTAATGATTTGCGTTGAAAGTCTGCCATGCAATGGAGGAGCTGATCACATCTCTCGTGTAGACAATTACACGAGCACATAACCAGACTTCGACCAAAGGTTGCGGACTGACATCGTTCTGACTCCAGATATTTCTGAGCCTTCTGGAATATCCACGATCATCATCCACAGCCCCACTGGACAAGCTGTCACTCCCTAATGGCGGCGCCACTGCTGATGCGTCTCCTCCCTTGGCTCACAGGTTGTTATATTAAATCATGGCCGGTTCTCACTGTGTTTAGCAAAACCCCGGCCGGAGACCGGAGCAGTTGCACACCTCCAAAACAAGACCAATCTTCAGGGTTTCTATATAAATATCATATCTGCTCAAACCATCCATTATCTCAATGGCCTACGCAGTAATTCATCCTGTCATCGATCGCCAAAAGTCGTTGGACCAGCTCTTCAAGAGGTGGGTCCGTTAAATCTGGCTAGGATTGTTGTATGACAGTGTCACAGTCTGACTTAACAGCCTTTACAGATCGATCGCCTTCAAAGGGAGTCTACCATCTCACCAGCCTATGCCCACGTATGTCCTTTTTGTTGCTTTCTTCTATGTTGTCCGCGCTTATGGCCTAACAGAGGCAAGATACGGCTTTTCGCATTGTTAATTGGCATCAACCGCTACGAAGCGAGCTCTCTGGAACCGCGTGAAACAACACACGGACTCCCAACCTTGCGGGGTGCCGTAGCTGACGCCCTCGCTTTTAAAGCATATTTGGAGGATACTCTCGGTGTACCCAGTAGCCAAATCATTGTTAAAACGGATGAGCAGGCCAAACGTGACGACATCATCAAAGCTTTTCAAGAACTAAGAGAGGATGAGCGCATTAAACGGGGGGATGCCATGCTAATCTACTATGCTGGCCATGGAATGGAATTAGACAGCCCGAGAGACTGGGAAGGTGGTGGAAACAATGCAAAAATACAGGCTATAGTCCCGTTCGATTGCGATGTCATTGACGAAGCTGGACAGCGAGTCATGCCAATTCCCGATCGTATCCTCGAAATTTTGCTCTCTAGATTAGCTGATGCGAAAGGCGACAACATTGTGAGTCCTTTCAATTTCCTCTATCGAACCAAGCCAACAGGATATTCTACTAGACAACGATATTTGACTGTTGTCATGCCGCGTCCGGTACCAGAGGAAAACATGACAGCGACGAGCTGGTACGCTCTGGAGAGTTACCCCCAAGAGATTACCCTGAATACCTCGATAGCGACATCTTGCAATACGAATCGAGAAACAGGAACTTTTCTTTTCCTACTCAACATAAGCATCGCGGCTTAGGCTCTCATATTCTTCTTGCTGCATGCAGCTCCACAGAGCTCGCGATAGAAAGAAATGGACATGGTCGCTTCTCAGCTGCCCTCCTCAAACTCCTCAACGAAGTGCCACCTGACTCGTTACGATACTCCGATGTCCTGAAGCATCCACTGCTCGACCGCATTCCGGAGTGAGTGCATATCGTTTAAATGTTTTGGTATTCAAATCCTTACTTTCGCAGCCAAAACCCCCAATGTGAGGGAGATCATCTAGACAGGGTCTTATTCAACGCAAAAGTCGTTCCTTCTCGACGTCATTCATTTCGTGTGTCCTATGGCCGACAAGCCAATGACGGACATGGTCAGTACATCATCCACGGCGGAACGATACACAACATTACTTTGGCATCTGAATTTTCCGTCTATCGCGAGTCGGATATCCGGCTGGAGCGGGAAATTGGCATCTTACAGGTCGCTGAGCTACAACCCTTCTTGCTCTCCGCTAAAATTCCACCTTGCGCTCCTACCTTCGATCTTACTCATCCTACCATCGCCATCCGACGACGATTTGGACGCCATCAAGACTTGAAAATCTTCGTCCCTTCGGGAGACACATTCAGGCAAATATATCCCACAATCGCGAGCGCGCCGATCCTGAAGGACATTGGAGAAGGCATCACCCTTGTCGAAGAGGCTCATCAAGCACATGTCGAGTTAAGGTCATCATCTGAAAACTCTGTCATATTTACTACGCGCGCACCTAACACCCCATGTGGCTTGCGTCTTGTCCATACAGTGGACCATGACAGCCTAGCGTTCATCCTTGCTCGAACTCTTCACTTTTATCGCGAGGTCAATTATGTCAAAAATGATCTAGTACTCTCACAGTACATCGATATCGCATTTTACAGACTCCACCAAACATTCACGACAGATGCACAAACTGGTTTGCAAGAAGATCGATTCAATCCTATCGGCCCAAATATGTATGTGAACGGCGTTATTGACGTAGTTGTGCCAAACGAGGATAGCGAGGACATTTATGGGCTCAAACTCACCAACAGATCTGTCAGTGATCTCCACATTAATATATTCTACTTCAATAACAGGGACCTTGAGATATGTACGTTCTGTGATTTCTCGTGGAATTGTTGTAATCTGATCAAGTCGTAATAATGTTCAGCAACCTGGGTCAAACCACACAATAGTGTCAACGACAAGACATTGCAGGTCCCTCTTCGACGCTTGGGTGGTACCCTGGCAGTAGGTTACGGCTCAGCAGGATACCGTGCCTTTCATTCTGAAATACCCGAAGGGCTTGATGAGGATTTCGGTTTCCTCAAGATTTACCTGTCCACTACGCCGGTCAATATGTCCTACCTCTCACAGCCTTCCCCATTTGCTACTTCAACACGGGCGATAAGACCTTATATTCCACGCCCGAAAGTTACTTGGACGGATATTGTTATTCCTGTGATACAGCGTCGGCGGCGGTAACAATGTGGTGACCCTAGTGGAACAACAGAACAAACCGTGTAATGTCTATGATTGTCCGAGTAAGTGGATATGTAACTAGATCATACAGGATAGTGATTCTAACCTTATGCAAACCTATCGGATGCATACACGCGCAGTCTAATCATTATATTCGCAACACATCTATATCATCTAATACAAGAGGTGTACCCAAAAAGGAGAGTACCGCTATATAATCGCTCATGCGGTTGTCTGCAAAATAGTCGCCGTTTTCGTCATCCACTGATCCATATCTTCTATGTCACCCGGTGCTGTATAACCTCCACCCCGATTATTCTCGAATGGCGATTTCTGCGTGATACTTTGAAAATTCGCTGGGCGCGTCGACAAGAACAGTCTCAGGTACCCGATGTCCCTACTTTTGCCATCCGGCAAGTAGAAATACCATGGCTTGCATCCGCCATTACCGTAACCGATGGTGAGATGTGCCTTGGGAGGTAGCACGGCGTCAACGCCGATTTTGAAGCGGTTTGGAGGCAACGCAGTGGTTTCGCTAGCAGCGATGGAAAAGGATGGCTGCTCAACTTCTGTGTGGGCTATTGATCGACCATGACCGGCACCCAGAGGTGGACTGTATATTTCAGCTACATAGGCAATAATTAGCAATGAGGCAGCATGTCATTGGAAAACGCAGCTCACTGATCGACAGGTCGTTAGGGTCGAAGTAGAACAAATAGGGATATAGGACACGGTCGGAGTCGTTGATGATATTGAAACCAAAACAGTGATCATCATCCACCGAGATCGTCGCTGGCTCTTGAGCAAGCAGATTATCACCAATCGAGCGAAAATCAGCATAGTTTTCGTCACTCTCTGGTCCCACTGCTGATTCTAGTAATCTGAGTTCCATTCGTACACCACTAGCATCCTTGGGTGCTGTGCGTGTAAGCTGGTAATTGAAATGACGCATAGCGTGTATAATTCTATATAGAGCACGAGAATCATCTTTGTGAGCTGTATGGGGAATACGAGCTCCAATGTATGATATGACAGAATTATTGTGTCGGTCAAAGTATATTGCATGGTCCCGGGTGACTGTGAATTCGAGGTTGCAGTCCGCTGCGTTGTCCACAACATCGACTAGTGACATGTATTGATTTTCGGTGGGAAACATTTGCTCTAGCCAAGCTTTGTCTTTCGAATACACAGATATGTGATGAGGCCCGCCGTCAGCAGCCTTGCAATAGAAGCGCCATGGTAGGCGAAGTCGAGGAGAGGCATCAAGTTCTTTGAGCGTAGAAGAGAATGCTTGAACGGCAGTGGCTACAAGAGATCCGAGACTGGGATTGGGCAAGAACGAGCTATCAAAGACGTCCATTTTATGAACTGAAAAGCGGGTGCCAACTGTAATGCCTTGAGCCGAGCCCGCTTCGAGAGTTATTGTCTTGTTCGCTGCTCGTTTTGTGTGAATAAAGGCAGCATCGGAGCTGGATCCTTTGTTGCCGAACAGTAGGCGGTCTACACCTTTGCCTTCGCAGTGCGGCGTTTGGCTGTACACCAAACTTAGTATATTAGTCAGTGAATAAAAAAGTTGCGACTCACTTCGTTGGCATCGTCAATTTGTCCATCAAGGATCGATAAGTGAGCGTCTCGAATTGGTCGCTCATGAGTATTTTCAGAAGGTTATGCGTGAACAGGCCGCGCTTGCGCTCTGGGTCCTCCAATGCCATTTGTTCTCGTCCACAGGCTGCTAGGAGCACATGCGACCTGTGGAACATTGGACCCTGACCTTCGACTGCCCCCCCTTGCAAGATATCTCCATCGACATTCTTCGGGAATGGGGGCGGGTTGAACAACTGTCGCGGGATGTAACGCTGGCTTCTTCTGATGCCACCCCGGTTCAGACCAGCGGAGCTACAGCAGTCCATTACGACGGTCTGAGGAAATTGAGCACGTGTAGAGCTGGACTATTCGTAATGCACTCACTATGTTTCGGCCTTTGCGAAACGATATCTGATCCAAGAGTCGATTTATGGTTCGGTCAGGTATACCAGGGACGACGGATTTCCCTTCGTAAGCCCCGATATCGCTGGGGCATAGCATCTCTATCCTGCCCGTAGGTGTGTACCATCCCTTCCACTCCACTGGTATTGATTCCTGTGCGCCATGGCCAGCGTAATAGATGATGATTTCGACTTCGTCGTTTGCGTATGTCTGATTGTCTCGTAGAAAGAAGAAGCCTTCTAGAATTCCCCTTCTGGACGCCTGTCCGTCCCGCAGGCTATGAATATTCTGCGTGGGTACAAGCAGCTTCCTTGTGAGGAAGTGTTGGAAAGCGTCTGCGTCGGCCACTGCTCCAGTGAGGTTGTTGTAGGATCCAGTGTATGTATTGATCCCAATGACTAATGCTAGGACTTTTGGTGGATTCTGGCTATAAGAATTTGGAACGGTAAGAACCGAATCAGAAATGTCATTGAGAGGAATTTACACAGGTCTCGTGGAAACCAGATCTCTATATGTGGTCGTCAGATCAAGACAGACCTTTTGCACTGGAAGATACTCACTGTGCGCCTATGTTGGTATCCGTCATTCGTAGGAGGAGGTGTGCAAAGAAGAAACTTTCGCAAAGGCTGTGCGAGTCGGCGCTGCAATTGTTGACAGCCACCGTAAGCTTCGGTCAACTATATGTAGGGCATACACCTAGGAGGTATTACTATGGAATCCTGCAGTCGTTTCATTTGGTACCGCGAGACCAACTAGAAGCCAGACATAAGGTCTTGAGACTGAAAGCGAGGCATTGAGAGGGCATGAGCTCTCGAGATTTGAATTCAAAAGCTATTCTCTGATACTCACGTGCCAACCGATACGTCGATTTCCAGAAATACACCGGTGGCGTTGGGTGACTATTGAATCCGGAGTGCGCTGTGAGTAAGTGAATTCTCAATAGATAATGAACAGATGAACACTCACTGATCTTCTTGAGCAGGTGTGGAATACCATATCACCAAGAGACCCAGGTTGTTGGGAATCTGGCTGTCAGTCAGGTCTCGAGAGACTCGAGAGTGGCGATCACGGTGTCCATGAACCTCGGTCAATAGTCACTAGTCATTGTTTCCGAAGAGGTTCGAAACAGAGGGGAGTGAGGACTCAGCAGCATACCCGCGCAGATAAATGTTGTTCACAGTGGTCTGGACAACGCGCCCCAGCACGAATGCTACGATCGTGAGAATAAGTCATCGCTCGAAAAATTTCTGCAGTCGCGCGACATCCACGTTCGTCATCATAATCTTGCGTTTCATGATTGACCTCGAAATTCACTTGTGGATAGAACGCAAACTCCTGAATGTACTCGCTTTCTTCAAGCGACTTCCAAGCTTCGGACGGCAGCTTCGAACGGCAAATCTGACGGCGATTGAGCCCTGGTTTATGCTACTTTTGAGCGATTCCTTCGACAGGATTATGTTTATAAAGCCTAGGCTAACATTCAAGGTCGCTGGTGCGTTTATTATCTACTGGAGTCAGCTGAGATTTGGTTCACAATGGCTCCGAATATGACTCGCAGGCCTAGCTCGAATACACGATCTCGACGGGCCGCTTACCTTATCGGCTGACCTCTATACATATGCAGGTATTCTAGGTTCATCGATAGATATGACCTGATATAGGGAGGATGGCTGAAGTGCTTCAGTTATTAAAGAACATAAGCGCCCAACATTATTTTTACTTCGGGAAACGTTGAACATCACAGCCTCGTTACGCTCTGGGACTGGCATTTCCCCGACCTCTGGAACATGATTCTTGATTGAAGAAAGTCCGATATGTTTTGTGGCACTCCAAAACGCGCTCTTCTTGCGCTGTTACGTTGATCATGCGATTGGGCGTTAAAGGTGAGAGTTCTTGTATCCCGATTGGTGTAAGTATACTATCGAACAGCCCTCCCATCGGATTTTTATAGTTTCGCGTCCCCCGCCTCTGTCGCATGCGGATACGCCCCTGGGACGTCATAAACCTCTAAAATCAATAGCACGGGTAGGCGAAATGGTTTAAAGGCGCGACTGTGCAACTCAGCACCTCTTCCGAGCCCCCCATATACGCGTGCGCGCTGCTGAGCTTCAGTACAACAGCGCCAGTAGTCAAGGGCGCACTTCCTCACGTCTTTGACGAGGTATGTGATCTGTTTATACATCGCATATAATTATTGATGTCCGCGGATGTGATCCTCTTACTAGTGATCCTCTTACTAGTACAATGATATCAAAACAGAAGATAAAAACCTCACAGTTAGTTTGCGTGAGTCCTATTCGTGATACCGTGCTCGCCTGATTGTTGGTACTTAGTTGTTTTAATCTGACCACGCTTTGAGAAAAACTGTTTCGGACGCTATGGCGAGGTCTGCATGCTCTCATGATTGTAGGTTGTCGTTCAATTGAGTCCCTTACAAAACCCCTTTGTCTGTAGTGAAAAAATCCGACTCTTCGCCATCCTTATTGGAATCAACAAATACAAGTTCTCTTACGACGGCCTTTTGCCCCTCAAGGGAGCCGTATCCGATGCCGAAGGCTTTCAATCGTACCTGCATACAAAGCTCGGGGTCCCACATGACCAGATAACCTTGCTCACCAACGAGGAAGCTACACGTTCCAATATAATCAAAGCTCTGAAGAACCTGAAGGATGACAAACGAATTGATCGGGACGATGCCATTTTCTTGTATTATGCCGGGCACGGTACAGAGCTCGATTCGCCCATAGAACGCGGAGAAACACCACAGAAGATTCAGGCCATCGTCCCGTACGATTGCGATAGTGGAACAGGGGAAACGCGGGTGCTGCCGATCCCAGATTACGTTCTACAACTGCTGCTTTCCAAGATCGTCGAGGAAAAAGGCGATAATATCGTTAGTCAATTTGAATTCCATGTAGGCGCCTATATCTTACTATTTTATCAGACTGTCGTGTTCGATTGTTGCCATTCAGCTTCTGGAACGAGAGGCATTGGCTCTGGCCGTGATGACGGCATCTCTCGTTCGGCGAGACTGAATTTAGCCAGGCTCAAGCCCCAGGAGCTCGATAAACAGATAATAGAGGTAGAGAGCATAGGAAGCTTATCCCGAGGTGCTGTGCCTTCCTCCAAATTCAGTCATCGTGGGTTAGGCTCGCATATCCTCCTTTCTGCGTGCGGGGCGCTAGAAGAGGCGAAAGAGAACGGGGGACACGGCCGCTTTACCACTGCGCTCTTGAGATTGTTGGATCAGGTCTCCCCTGACACACTTCAATATTCAGATATCCTGACTCATCCAAACATTGAGAAGATCGAAGGGTATTATGCTTAAATTGAAGCATTTACAACTGCTGACGTACCTCTTTGTCTGTAGGCAACATCCACAATGCGAAGGGTCTAATCTGAACAGGGTATTGTTCAATGCCAAAATCATTCCTGTCCAACGCAAATATTTCGATATTCGCTTCGACCAGAAAGCAGACAACGGGCGCGGTCAATACATCGTCTATGGAGGTGCAATACATAACATCAATCCTGACTCGGAATTCGGCATTTATCGTAAGGCTGATCTCAAATTTTCCACCCAGCTCGCAATTGTAGGGGTCAAAGAGTTGAAGAATTACTCGTTCATAGCCAAGCTCTTGCCGCCCATCACAAAGTTCGACCTTAGTCAGCCCACAATCGCCGCTCAGACAAAATTTGGAACTGAGCAGGAACGCCTTCGGATTCATATCCCTTCTGGTACTGATCTCTCCGAAATTTACGACAACCTAGGCAAGAGCTCAAATTCCGAGCGCTTCTTCGAAAATATTGACCGCGTTAGAGAACCAAAGAATGCTCATGTTCAAATCGTATCCCAACCTGACGGTAAACTCAAGTTTACGATGCCTTCCCCGGTCATGGTCTCAGGTCAAGCCACTGTGACACAGGTACAAGGCGACGTAGACGTAAATTCCTCTGTCCTACCATGGATTTTGTCCAGAATCGCTCACTTCTACCGCGAACTCAATTTCACCAACAAACGCAAAGAACCCAAGATATCAGATTTCATAGACGTCGAACTGTATCAACTGCAAGAAGATTACAGAACCGATGCGGAAACTGGATACGGAGAGGACATCCTCCTGCCGATCGAACCGAACCTCTGCGTCAACGGCGTGGTCAATCTGCATCTTCCTGACGAAAATGCGGAAGAACTCCCGTACGGAATCAGAATCGTTAACAGGTCACGAATGGGCCTCTACGCCAACGTGTTTCATTTCGGAACCCATGATTTACAGATATGTGAGTTTGCTTTCCTCGTCACAAATACTGGATCTGTACCCACATTGCCAACGTTAAGCCTCATTGGCCGCATCACACATTGGACACACAGTACATGGTCCCGACATACCACTTCGAGAAGGGGGTGGCAGTCTTGAAATCGGATTTGGCCCAGCAGGGTATCAGCCTATCTGCTTTGAAATATCGAATGGGTTAGATACAGACATTGGCTTTCTCAAGATCTACTTGTCGACACAGTCAGTCAGCCTTGCGTATCTTCCACAAGCGTCGCCTTTTATCTCCACTCGCGCCTTCAAACCGTACGTTGCGAAACCGCCGGCTATTTGGTCGACTATTGTAGTTCCAATCATCCTTCGCCGCACTCCTAGCGTGGTACTGTTTCCATAGTAGTTACAGCTGTTTTCGTAACGATAGGCCATACTCCCAGCTCCAGGCCTATGGTATTCCAATGAACAATAGACAGCGACCTGCAACAAACCAGCAGCTCGCCCAAGCACCGACGCCTCTGGTGCAAGCACCAGCACCCAACCCTGAGATATGTCGACGCATTGGGCTTGTGGGGGAGGGATCTGGAAACACGTTGATCTAGATGCGGCAGCTACTTCCGAATCATTCTCACGATTTGAAATTCCGACTCCGCCTGTGTGTGTATTTTTAAAAATCCGGCCTATCGTTACGAAAACAGCTGTAAGTACATAATCTTCTTCCAAAAAATTGACGAGCCTCGCATACAAATTCGACCAATTATGTATACTCAGGTTCACTCCTAGATCTACAGGAAGAAGTTGTGCGGAAGTCGCGCCAATAGGGAGGAACTTGAGAGGAACTAAGGACAGTGGTCAAATAGTGGTGCTTCCTCATGTCGCACAGATTGAGTCTGCTTGAAGATACACATATTGTAACACACAGAGAAGAAACATATAAGGTAGGAGAAAGACGACTCGCGGTGCAGGTTGCAGTATGTTTTGAGTCAAATACTTGGCTAAGTGGCAACTTCCGAATTGATTACGAGCGTAAGGTTCGGAAGGGTTCGGATAAACAAACGAACTTCTTCTGATCATTTCAAACTACACATTCATGTCCGCACACGCCTTGAGCACCAGCAGGCAACCATGTCACGATAGCATTGACTCACATCTAGATAGTCATTTTGTCTGAACATTTTCTAGCCACCTTCCCTTCGTCTTCTATTGTTGAATGCCGCTTCCTCTCGTAAAACTTGCACATGGGTTACCCTTCATATTGGCGCCTCATGTAGCATTCAGTTGAAGAGCTCCTGGCAATATAAGGTGAAGATTGCACTTTTTTTGAAGAAACGGAGTCCCAATTCTCCCAATTCTGAATCATCCGCAGCGTTTTCTGCGATGATAACCAGAGCTTCAGTGAGTGGAATATAAACATGCTTTCTTTCTACTTCACAGCACCTTTCAGAAAGCATATCAACTCTGAAGCAGTACGAATCGATTGTCATTTGATTTGTAAGGTCTGTTACAAGAGACTAGTACGCGAGTCAAAGGCAAGTTTTAAGTCAGCCTTCCAATTCTATGGTTAGTGCGTTTTCTCTACGTCGGCCACTTAGGCGGCCTTGAATAATGCCCTCCCTTTCATTCACCATTCAGACCAGAAACCTGAATGTATTGCCCGAAGATCCAAAACTTGTCCGCTTGCTAAATCTGTCTCTATGGTAGCTCTGATAAGTTCGCCGTGAGGAAGCGTTCTACCCAAGTTCTACCCGCCTTGATAGCGCATCGCGCCGATCATATGCCGAATATGGAATCTGAATAGGTTCTCTGCGAACTTAAAAGTTTCAAGCTTTCTTGCGCTTACCACTAAGTTTGTATTCTGGGCGACAATATCTTTCATGAAATCGCATTCATCTAATGCATGAGTAGATATCCTCCGACACTTTGGCTCGATTGATTCGCTTTGGTTCCCCTTTCTCGTGGCTCTCTTGACCATCGCCCTTTCCATCAGTCCGAATCTTGGGCGCCAAACTTGACTCCGACCTTACTCCTCATCACGTTTGTTATAGTCTGGTATCTACTTCTCCTATCGCGGGCATCTCGTCGTACTCGGACGGTTTGGTAAATTTACAAGACAGATCACCAGTATAAAGACTTGGTCGCTTGGCTGCGTTTTTGCAAAATTCAACCAGTCGAGCACTCTCAAGCACTTTCCTTCACCACTCATCGTTGCAGAGGTGAGCCCTTATGCTCTGCTTATTTTACACTCGCTCATATTTATACTCTTCGTTTCGTTCCACAGTCGCGCATATATTGATCATCACCGGTGAGTCAATTGACAGACACTATCTTTCTGAAATCTACAAGTAGTTATACACCAAGTCAAATCCTAGACGCGATGTCGGGGTCCGTACTTTCCTCTCTCATATTTTGTTTCCTGACTTTGTTCAGCAGAGAGAAAATACGCTTATTTGCCCTCCTCATCGGTATCAACAATTACAAGGCCCCGTTCGATCATATTACCCCCCTTCGTGGAGCGATTCCTGATGCCCAGCTTTTCAAAGTCTACTTCGAGAAGAAGGTCGACGTTCCAAGTAGTCAAATCAAGTTGCTCACCAACGAACAAGCCACACGCTTTAATATATCGGACAGCCTAGGCAAGCTAGCAAAGGATACACGAATTGATAGAGACGACGCTATCTTCGTGTACTATGCTGGATATGGTGCCGAAATAGATCCACCATTAAGGCGTACAGGAGGGAATCAAGGAAAACTTCAAGCCATTGTTCCATATGATTGCGACATCGTCAAACCGGAAAATCGTGAAATGGTTCCCCCTATTCCTGATTATGTTCTTAAAAGCATATTATCCCAAAGCGCACAGGAGAAAGGCGATAATATTGTAAGTCTCGTTATTTATGAATCATTTCCGCAGATATATAATTGCTTAAACACACATGAGACTGTTGTCTTCGACTGCTGCCATTCAGCGTCTGGAACGAGAAATATCGATGGCGAAGTCGCTCGACGTGTAATCATAAAATCAAGCGGAGCGTATTCCAACCGCCTCAATCAGGAAGTATCGACGCTTGGAAACCTCGGAAGTGTAAAGCGAGCCATGAAGCAATTTTCCGGATCTCCTCGGCTTGGACTAGGCGGTTCGCATATTCTCCTGTCTGCTTGCGGAGCTTCTGAACCGGCGTGCGAGGACCATGAGCATGGTCGTTTCGCAGCAGCCAGGTTCCTCACGATACGCTGCAATATTTCAACATGCTCGAATATCCGAAGATCGATATCATAAAAGGGTGCGGCGTTATATCTCTTTTCATGTATATTACAGACGCTGAAAAAAAATTCTTGTTCTGTAGACAGAATCCCCAATGCGAGGGGCAAAATTCGCACAGAACACTATTCGATTCCAAAGTACTTCCAGTCCAGAGAAGGGCGTTCGATATTGTCGTGAACCATGTTGACGGAAGCTTCGTTGTTTCCGGTGGTGAAATTCACTACATCAATTACCACTCGGAATTCGGTGTCTACCTCAGCAGCGACCTCAATTTTTCTAAACAAATAGGCACTCTCCAGGTTGCACAATTGATGCCTCTCAGTTTTATCGCTAAACTTTCCCAATCCATCTATCCTACTCTCAAACCCGATGAACTATTGGTCGCCGTTTAGCACAAATTTGGTACTCCTGATGAACGTCTTTGTATCTCTATTCCTCAAGCGGATAGTTTTCTTAAAGTCTATGATGATATGGCGCGGAAGCCAGAGTTTTCTCGTCACTTCGAAAACATCGATCGAGTCGTCGAACCCATTGTCCAAATTTCAACAGGTGCGGATAAACAATTGAATTTCAAGACCTCCATAGTGGTACCAGGCCGTGCGACTATTACACAAGAAAATAACATCCCTTTGGATTCCGACACTTTGCTATCGGTTCTGTCTAAGATTACGCACTTTCATCGAGAACTCAGATACGAGGACAAACACGATGAAGAGGAACTGTTGCGCTTCGTTCATGTTGAATTTCTTCAGCTACAACAGGAATCCCGTCTCGATGACCGCACTGAACTTGAAGACGTGTATCTCTCCCCCCTCGGTTAAAACCTTTACAAGAATGGCGTTGTAGAACTGTTCATCCTTGATGGTTCAGATCCTATACCTTATGGGATTAAACTAACCAACAAGTCAAGGTGGGGTCTGTATGCAACCATATTCCACTTCAACACTCATGATCTGTCCATTTGTGAGGCCTTTTTTCGAAAGTCTTTGATATGTAAATATGCTAATTTTTATTCTATCACCCAGCCGATGGACTTCCACACCTGTAGGCCAAAACGACACCAGCCCAGATGCTGCCCTGCCAGCCAAAGGTGGAATTCCAGAAATTGGTTTCGGGACAGGCGGATTCCAACCTGTCTGCTTCAGTATCGAGAATAGCTTTGACACAGATATTGGATACATCAAGATATATCTGTCTACTCAATCAGGCGACATGGCTTATGTGCAACAGCCATCTCCTTTCATTTTCGCTCGCGCCATGAATGTATTCACGCCGGCAATCCAGCCCAGATTACTTGGGCTACACGCGTCATCCCAATTATACTTCGTCGACAAGTAAAATCCATTTCTATTCCCGTACCCATTCCCATTCCCATTGTTTGACCAGGCGCCAGTATTACTGTTAGTACCGTGATACCCTACCGCAGGTGAAACAAGGGCCGACATTTATTACGGATGTACATGTGAGCTTTTCGTTGTTACAGATGCCTGGACGGCGCATAGTACGAACGAGTGTACTCTACGTCTACTCTACGTTGTAATACTCAAATGCAGGACTTCCAGGCTCCGATGTTTCGATAATGCCAGCGTTGAAGGTTTCGTTTTTTCGAGCGTCTTCCACAGATAAAACGTTAGCCTCGGCTAAGTTCAGAGTCTTCCGAAGGTATGGCAAAAGTTCGCGCAGAACAGCACTCTCAGAGAAAGGTAGAGCGCGCCTGAATGCTGTCTCGGCCCCATATTGCGCCATCCGCCTCTGCAGATGGTCATATATTGTTAATGTACAACGCTGGAGGAAAGAATGTGCGACATACCTTGAACAACTGGATGAAAGGCATCGCACGCTTATCCTTGATGAGGCCTTTTTCAGCCAGCAACTCCTTGACTTTTGCATCATCAACCTTGTCCGCCTCCTTTGAATATGAGTCCTTGATGACCTGCACACATGTATCTTGCCATTCGGGGAATTTGGTCGCTACGTATATCCGCACGCCCTTGGGTTTTTTGGGATCAAAAGAAGCCTCAGATGCGTTTTTCTTGCCCTTGGCCTTGGTAATTGCCTTGAGAAGAGATACCTCAGCATCGCGGATTGTCTTGATTGTGCCCCGCATATATTGTCCGGCCTCGATGATGGTAGGATCAACCGGGGTGCAAGGCGTAGGCCACAATGCCAGCTGTACGGATGTGGGCTCTTTCAGAATTGTGCTCCAGATGTGTTCAGCGAAATGGGGTGCGACAGGTGTGATCAGGAGAGCAGCGTTCCGGATCCAGTACAGGACAAGGTCGGCGTGCATGCCAACATCAAGGGTGACTTCGCGATACCAGTCACGAGCACTCTGGAAATCATAGAAGCCAAATTTCACAGCGTCCTTGTAGTTCATACTATATAACGAAGCAATGTAATTATTTTGATTGAGAACGGGCAAGGTGAAAGCTTACTTTTCGTAGTGGGTTTGAGTAGTGTTGATCAAATCGTCGATCTCCTGCTCGAAGACTTGATCGTGATAAGTGCGAGGACCGTGACGGAGGTTTGCTTGATCTTTGACCATTTCCTAGGAAGCAAAACCAAATCAATAATGCCCTACGGTCATATGAAAACTAACGACTCACTTCACACCAGGCCAACAAAGTATGAATTCGGAGAATATTAGCATTCGCTGTCTTTTCCTCGAAATTGGCATCCTCCAGGCCGTCACCAGCATCAGCTAATGACAACCGGGTCGCGTCGGCACCAAATTTCTCTATAGCTTCACGCAGCGTCAACGAATTTCCTGTGCTCTTCGACATTTTCTTTCCGTTGAGCATCAAATGTCCGTTTGTGCGCATGCTCAAAGGAAATTTGTTCTCGGGGAAGATGGCAGCATGATTATACAGAGCAAATGTCAGATGGTTAGGGATTAGGTCCTTGGCGGACGAGCGAACGTCGAGAGGATAGAAGTACTCGAACTCGTGCTTAAGAGCGTCGGCCTTTTCGCGGGAGAGGGGAGAAGGATCGGGGAAAGGACCTCTACAGAAGATATATTCCCATATTTCGTCCGTCATTTGATCGGGTGTTACGCCCAATGGACCGGGCTTGCTGCCGTCGATGCTATTTTCTGTTAAAATGTTAAAGAGTAGATAAATAAAATGACCTGTAGACGATAAAGGGACGCCTACCGTGCAAAAGCTGAGCAACAGTGTAGTAACTCATGTAAATCGTGGAGTCACTCAGAGACTCGACCAGGAACTGGGGATCCCATGGCAAAACAGAGCCCAAACCATATGTACGAGCACACGCCCATTGGTTCAACCAGTCCAGAGTCTTTTCAAAGGCGTGTCGCGTTTCCTGGGAATAGGTGTTCATTCTCGCCAATAGACTGTTTCATCGTTCGGTAAGCAGACAGCGCATCAAGAATTTCGGTACACTCACCCTTCAGTCTGTTTCCTCCAAGTAGCCTCTCCGTAGTCCAAATACCACTGGTCCATGAGCGCAACAACGCACTCATCCTGACTACGCGAGATGACGAGGCCCTCAGGTTCTGCATACGCGAACGCCAATCCGGCCTTGATCATGGCATCGCGAACCTTGGGTTTGGCGTCTTGCACGCTCTCTCCTTTGAACTCGCCAATAGCCATGGTACCATTGTAAAAGCCCTCCTTGTACGCGATTTCCTTGGCCTCTGCGAGTTGCTTGGTATCCTTCTGTGACTGGATCTTTAATTGTTTGACGAGGGCCGCTGCAACCATGTCACCATATGTTGGAGTAGTGATGACGGGAATAGGATCGACAGAAACCCAAGAGGGGTCGATGTTGTAAAACTCGGGCTTCTTGCGCAGGTCGGCGTATGTTTGAAAATCGTCGGGTGAGTCGGATGGGACGGATGTAACCACACCAGTACCCTATTGCATAGTAAAGTCAAGATTGTGAGCCTAAAATTATTCGAAAGGATCGTACCTTAGAGGGTAGAACGTTGTCCATAGGTAGAACATAAACTTCGGGAGTGATTGCATAGGGCGGTTTGATTTTTGTTCCAACGAGCTTAGCGCCGTCCACTTCGACCAGTTGTTCAATGTGTCCACGCGGTGTGATGGCGCCTTGGAAGGCCATGTTACGGGCTGCGCGGAGAGTGCAAAGATACGCTTCCTTGTCGTTCGCGGCGAAGATTCCGTACTTGATTCCTGTGCCAACAAACGAATTTGTCTGACCATACATAGTCTCCGGACGCAACGTGGCGGCAACCATGAAAACCTTCTTGCCACCGAGCTTGCCTTCCACGGCAGCCTTAGCAGCTGGGCTCCATTCCAAAACCTCCATCTTTACAGCGGTATATTCCTGGGGGCCGAAACCTTCACCATCTTGACGATCGTGGTCCATACAGGGCTGGCCGTCTTTGGGGCTGTAGATGGTGTACCGTTCGCCGAACTTGATCTTCCCGAGTTTGTAGAGTTTATTGACCTGCCAGCGAACGAAGGCGTCGTAGTAGGGGTTTGCATCGGTAGTCATGAACGAACGACGCCAATCGATACGCGAGCCAAAGGCGTTGTTGTCGGCGATAGCGATGGGAGGGAAGTAGGTCAACCAGTAGAGAGGATCAGCGAATTTTTTGATTTCTGCTCGGGGTACGCCAATGGACTCCATGATTTGAAATTGGTAAGTAAGTCCTGTCGATTTTGCGATCAGTTTGCCCTTCTTTGCTTTTCCGACAACGGTGCTGGTTTCCTGTGCGACTTTTTCTGCATCGGCCTTGTCAATTTCAGCCTGAACTTCCTCATAGCGTTCAAAATCAGGTCCAAACATCTCCATTTCGCGAATGATTTTGTCTGACGATGCCTGTCGTATGCTCAATAAATGCTCATCGCGTAAAAGAAAGTAAACGCACCTTGATAGGCATTCCGGTAACATGAAAGCCATGGGGAAACAAAACCCGCTTCCCCAACATCCTTTGATACCCTGCAGCGAATTCGATTTTGGAGATGGTGAATGCATGGCCAAGATGGAGGCTTCCGTTCATGTAGGGAAAGGGAAAGTTCCCGAACCATTTCGGAAACTTGGTCTTGATTTCGTCGACAGAAAGGCCTGAGATCTCCGCTGGTGACGGGGCGTTGACTTCGAATAACTTTTCCGATTGCCAGCGGCTCTGCGACTGTTGTTCTAATGCTTTGATATGGTCTCTTTTCGCTGTCTAGTCAAGGTGAGCGGTAGGTTGTCTGATGAGAAGAAAAACACGTACTTGAGCGAGTTCTATGGTCTGGGCCATGGTACGAACGAAGATGGATGGAAAGCGACGCGAGAGTAATGTACACGGACTCGAGAGTCTCAATGACCTGTACCGAAGGCCCAATATCGTGGCTATCTAGAAGGATCCAGTTAGAATTTAGAAAGCTTGGAATGTTGGTTAAGTTATAATTCTCGAGTCACATTAACAAAAATTCCCGTGCTCACCGAGTCAATAGATCTAATCTAATCTCATCTGATCGATTTTCGGGCCTATAATGAGCAGGCCTGGAGGAGACAATTTGGGACATATAAATGAAAGGTGAGAGGACGCGAACAAAGATACAAGCTATTTGTTTTCCAGCCCGTATGAGAAAAGAAATTTGGTCAAGCTCGTTTTGGCCAATTTCCAAAACAGGAAAGATGTCAATTCCGACGAAACTTGGGAACCTTCGCAAAGGCCGTCTGCAGACCGAATATTACTTATTTCCTATAAAATGCTACAGGTTTACGAAGCGTATTTAAGTACTTCTTCAATACATAGATTGAGAATTCAAGTATTCCAACAATCTCTGGGCGCTTAACGGGCGCTTAATCACTGAACGCAGCCGCAAAAACCGGTAAACGTCTTTGAAATTCAATGATAAGAGTAACGTTGAATATTCGAGAGTATATAATACTCCATCTGTTCGATTTATTGTGCCACGACACCTGTAATTATATCTGCCGCTCTTTCTGCCAATAAATAGACTGGACCTTGCGGGTGGGATGCGGGAACGAATGGCTGCACAAATTTTTTTGAATATCTCCAACGCTTCTAATGCCAAAGAACGTACCAAAACAGACAAATCGACAATACGCAACCCAGTCGTCCCCTTGACGGTAAAGTCAGGATTGACGACCCCATTAGAAGAGTTCGTCGCTGTCATCGAAGCCGTCCCCGTAGGGTGAAAAATCGTGGTCGTATGTTGGCGGACATAAGCATCGATGTCAGCGTCTGTAGTAGCTGAGAGATTTCCGAAAGGCCCGATAACATAGTCGCTCCATGCAGGCGCTGCAGCGAACCTTTTAATAGCCCTTACACTTTCGCGCATAGCGGTGACATCGAAATCAGTGGTCAGCATATGCGGATCGATCAGCGGCGCGTCGAATGGATTCGTGGATTGAATCTTAACAGTTCCTCCTAGAGTTACGGATCAGTATGCAAGTCCTGCTAATAGATGAATCTTTTTACGCGATGTGGGGGTAAGCAGGACGGTGACGATGGTGAGGAAGCTTCCTGTTGAGGGTACAGAAACGACGGGGTCCAGCCAGAAGTTCTATGTCCATGTCAAGCAATGTAATTAAATAGTAAATATGTACTCACGACGTAAAGCATCTCGAAATGAGGGCTGTTGGGGCCGGACGACGGGTCGGGACCAGTGATCAAAGATGAGTTTACTCTCGAAAATCCGTAGTGGTTGATCAAGTTGTTAGAGATAAAGCCTGTCTTGTTCGCTGACCACTGATTAATCGCAGCTTGGAGCTGGGCAGGGTCCCGAAGGATGTGATCGTAGCTGTCGTTTCCTTGGACACTAAACATGTTGGGGAGTAGCGTATGGTCGTTCAAATTCCTTCCAACCATAGGGCTGTTGACTAGCACTGGAATGTTTAGCGGTGAGAGATCATCGCTGTTGCCGATACCGGACAGCTGCAAAATTTGTACAGTCCCGACGCTCCCAGCAGAGAGAATAACCTCTTTTCGTGCTTGCACTTGGAATGTTTGAGTAACTGAATCACGAGAAATCACTTAGACCTGACTCATGCGAAAGACACAATGAATAAATACCTGATTTCGACCTTCCATCTGTAAATTCAACAGTGCGGAAAGCAGGAACGCCAGCTGGGGTAGAAGTCTGCAGGAGCTTCACAACTAATGCGTTAATGAGCACGGTCAAATTTGGGCGGCTATTCGCATCGGCGAGGTAGGTGTTTGAAGAACTTCTCCGTACACCGTTACTCATCGTTGATTGAACCCAGCCGGTCCCAAGAGCTTGCTGTATCATGCTTGTGTCCTCATTGAATGGGAATTCGGCGAGTTCCTTCGTGGTAGCAACTACGCGGGCGTCAATGCTCTGGTTGAATACCGGGAGACTCAGTGGGAGCTCCCCGGTGAAAGAATGGAGAGAAGGAATAAATTGGCCAGTGGTGTTGTGGCCATCGCTGGGAGCCACGAATTTCTCGTGCTTGAAAGGAAGAAAATTCAGATCTCACCAAAGAAACAAAGCCAATTTACATACCCTTTGGATGTATTTTTGCACATTGTTCCATGACCAATTAGCGTCTCCTGTGATGTTGGCCAGTCTATTCCAGTCATCGTTAGGAGCGTATTGATGGAGTAAGTAATCTATAGGACGAGTTCAGCCCCAATAACGTAACAAAATAGGATATATCTTACTTGCGCTGGTACACCCTCCAAGCAGTCGTCCACGTGGATACGGGAATGTACGATTATCCAAACCAACCTGGGGGACAACAGTGTAATTCCAATCGAAGGCAGTGTCTACGAAATTAATATGAATGGACATGAGAGCAGTTAGATGAAGAACATAGCTTACTTGGAGTCACTGTAGGACCAAGGAAAGGCGCCATTACAGATACAACACCTTGATCGCTAGGATCACATATTAGATACTACCAAAACAGGCAAGTGAAGTTCCCGATTTGACAGTAATCACCTTACGCCGGCTTCCAAAACGAGGACGGTTGTATTTGGGTTGCTTGTCAATCTGTTAGCTATGACCAGGCCAGCATTTCCCGCTAGTGCATTATATATCAACAAACGCGCCTGACAAGACACAGTAGAAAAAAGCGCACCTCCGACTATAACATAGTCATAAGTCAGCACTTTCAGCTGCGAAGGCTCAGTGAGTGTAGCTGCCAGCGCAGGGCTGACAAGCAATGCAGATAGAAGAATAGGAAACGACTTCATTGGGCGTTGATTCGTGAATAGCAAAACCACTAGCTTTTATACCCTCTGGAGAGTCGAGGCCGCCGGAGGTATCACCCGAAGTGATAGAGAACTATTTGAAAGCAGCAGTACCTACCTTATGCGATTATGTGCAGGTTCTAACCCAGACAACTACGGCGATCCGAGTTGTCGAGCGTAAGAGGAGCATGATAGCATCGATCCTGCCTATTTATTTTTGGGTATACTTCATCCGCGGATCTGAAATAGTACGTTTGCGCATTGCTCGGAGCGTTTGAAGAGCAGTTTTGTGGATTTCCTTGCTCGGTCAGACATTGAAGGCCGACCTTACTGGAGGTCATCATTGCATTGGCGTGGTAATTTACCGAAAGGTGTTTTCCAGCCGCAGCCTAGAAGGTAACCTAGTATCTGGAGACAGTGCTGAACGTAAGGAAAAGCTATAATTATTTGACGTTTTCGTACCGCTGAAACCATCCGCATCAAAGGAGTACAAAGTACGCACATAAAAATAGGAATCACTCATTTCTCGATAAAGACCTATATGAATGAGCCCCAGGAGTACCAAGTGTCCATCCCAATTCTAAACATGTTGATGAAAGCATTCTTCTGCATCAATGTCGCGTCTGATAGAGAGGGAATCACAAATTTGCTCACAAAAATACGGTCAACCCTAGCAGTCGAGAACACAGGATATATTCGGACGATGTGTTGGTTTAGCGCTTTGTACTCCGCGGGCGCTTCGTTGCCGCAGTATTTGCTTGAGGGGAAGGCTATTTGTCGTAGAGGGCCGTCCATAACGAACTCTGGGTCGGAATAATCTCCCAGTAAGGCATGCAATACATAAGTGATATTTGCACAGTCTAGAGCTGATATAGACAACGTTCGGATGCTCGATAACACACGAGTGCACCAGAGTACGAGCAAAATCCCGTAATTTCGTTATTCGACCAAAAAATTCCGTTCATGTAGGCGAACTGTGAAATGGAAGGGTGAGCGCGCTGACAAAAGTTTCAAATGGTGGCACGCCACTGAGAATCCACGATAGTTAAACTGCGCGCACCTGTGTACGTTTCAGTTCTGAATGCTGTGAAGTTGGTTGGGTTGTCATCTTCACAGACATCTTTGGTCGAATACATAAATTTTCGAAATTCAGGTTTCAACGTCATAGAGTGTGAGTCAGCAAGGTAAAGCAGGTTTTCAGGGATTGAATAGTAATTAAGTAGAATTATAGGAGCCAGGTATAGCCTGACCCCATGGACGTTTCAGTGGTCCAAGACATGCATCCAGGGAAAGTTCACAGCAGCCTTTACAAAGCCATGCAGAGAATTCTGCGCTCAGAAGTTCGATTGTTGTCACTGAAATATTTCGACAAACTAGGCCATGTATTTCACAGAGAGAATGAATACCACGAGTCTTAGAATTCCGCTGCAAGTTGACAGTGTTCCTGAAAATGCTCATACTTCAACTGGTCCGGCACTTCCCAGAAGTAACGACAAACAAGTATGGCGAGCGTGCCCTCTATGTTACGAGTCTTCGTCCCCAAGCATCGGGCTCAAGTTTCGAGGGCGATGGAAATCAAGTAGCGGTGTGTCGGTGCTAGTGTGGTTCAGGACAAGCCGAGTCACAATAGGTCACAATTCAAAAACGCGCCCACTCACAAAGCGTTGTTGGTTATCTAATCTGATGCAATCCGTGACGCATGTCACCGCCACCTGAACGACAAGCTCTGTTTGAATTCTCCCTAAATTTCGAACGAACAAATTGCGAACAGATGCACTTGCTTTGCTGGGCAATATATCTCATATAAAAAGGTGAGAGCATGCTTATATCTAATGCACATTTCCTAATCGTTTGAAGGACACAATAATGTACAAGGCGATCAAACTTGTCTTCGAAGTTCGCCCAAATATCGACTGAAAATTCGGTAGCTCAGAACTTTTGATGTCGATTTACGGGTCAAGATTGTGTCTGGCCAGTTTGAGCGAGGACATTTTGCTTTGTATATATGTATATCTGGAGCCTCCTGACATTCTCCGGATCGGAAAAGTGCGCTGCCCTACTTTCCGTATGGTTTTCAGAAGATGCTCATGTTTTCGTTTCAGACGTGTGAAAGATTGCATAGAGTCTCGTCCTTACGCGTCGTCTGGATACACGCTGCCGCTAGCCATGTTATCTCGAAAGGGTTTCCTTTCCCGAATGTAGATCTCGACGATCTAGCTACGCCCGACCTTATTGCGCGAACCAAGCACGGACATTCTTTGGCAAACCGTTGGATCGAAGGCATATCATCTCCACAGCGCGTAATCAACATTCCAGGGACCTCTGGAACTTCAGTTTCGGACGTGCGATTTGTTCCAGGACACAATGGCATGCTGGTGACAATATCGAAGAGTATATGGTCGGCGCTCACAATTTGGGATATACGCAAGGGAACCGACTCTCAAAAGTTGTGCGAGTGGAGTCCTCGAGGTGCTATTTTCACAGGATTCGCTCTAAATAGTGACCCACAGTCCGAGGCGACAATTGCTGTTTCATTCCAGTTAAACGAGTACGCCAATCTCTATTTAACAAAATTGCCTACTGATTTTCGAATATAGGCGCCATTCAGTTGTGCTTTTGGCTCTCTCCAGGTTCCAAGATTCTCAGTTTTCGTTGAAGCAGATCTTTTCGGTCGGCACCACGATGAAGCCCGCTACATTGGAGGGCCATTCATTGGCCCTGGCAGACGACATGGCACAGACTGCTATTTGGAATTGGAAGCGAAAGACGTATGCTCTTTTGGAACACGTACTGGATGGATCAGCGGTCATACAGGTGTGTCGTACACCATTTATTTCATTTCAATATATTGATAAACGTAGACGAACAAATGCATGCAAGTTCTATTTGCACATCAGAGCATCTTGGTTGTTCGCGCACGTTGCATACACCTCTTTCCGTCTCCGATTTTCCCTTCGAATGATCTTGATCTAGGCATCGATTCATCCCCACCTTCTTATGCGCCTATCGCTCAACATTCGTTCGGATGGGTCGATGACGAGTGTGTTACAGTCTGTCCATTTCTCAAGGCTTCACAAAGTCACAGCTCTGCGTTTCTGTCTTTATCAATACTTGTGCGTGGTGAAACTGACGACCCTTGGGCGCCAGATGTTCATAATCTGGAGTTATACACACTTGACATGAACCCCTCTTTTGATATGCGTAACCTGTCGGGTCGGCATACTGGAAATTATTCAACCACCGAGTCTACAAATAGTCCATACATCTTTCCTCCTCGTTTGACTCACACAATCGCTTGTCTACGTGGTTCCTTGCGTTGTAAACAAGTTTTACTAGGTCGCTTTGGGACTGCAGTATGGGTGCAGCCACGGAACCGTCATATCGGAGGGCTGTTAGCTGACTTCCCGACACCTCTTTTACCATCGAGCAGCAGTAGCAACCAAACGGTCATCACCGCCGTATTTCCTGGATCGCTCAATCCTGTACACGAAGAGACGACTTTCGCAACTAGAATTCCTGATAGAGAAACGGATTTATCGGTCATTGGGAAGAAAATTTTCGAAAATGACGCGGACAGTAGCTGGACCTCCTTTGATTATGATGAGGTCGGCGGGAGGGTCGCGTTGGGTTCAAGTTTTGGCAAAGTTACTATCTTGCAGCTGTAATCTGTGGAGGCGTGTAATCCGTGTTCATTCCGTTTGTTGGTCCTATATCTGAATCCCGTTTTAGGGTACAATATACGACGAGTATATCAATTCCTGATCCTCAATCAGATTGGGGTTAGCGCTCATTAAATTGACCAATGCTCACTATCTTATCTGTGTGCCTTCGATTAACATGTATATTCTGCATGGAATTACGCCTTTTCAAGATATCTACCACCGTCGTTCTGGTCGGCGCTAACGAACCCTGGGACTTGAGGTCCTACTTGACTGTGCTCAAAAGCTTATCCATGGCGGATTATGAATCAGAAAGATAGCGGCTGTTCATGTCAGCTGCTCTCTCGATTTTGATGTAAGTGCATACTGCGAGTCCAACGTTCACACCCGCGTTCACATCGCCTTCAAATGGATCACTCAAACCCTTCCAGCTGCCGTTCCATACGCGGATTAAGGATTACGCTCGCGGCAAGCTTAAAAGGTATGATAATCGGCGTAGATTGTTTCATTGCAGGTACTCATTCGCGATATGTATGCTAGAAAACGTTATCCTTGGGCTTGGGCTTTCTCTTCATCTGTCCGTCCAAGGAAGCAATCCGACTCGCCGGAGCCCGTTATACAGAACCATTCAGTCTTCGTCATTGCATGTTCTCGAATTTCAGCCTTGAATTCTGAACGTCCTGTACGCAAAAAACTGATTCGGTTGAAGACATTCAGGAGTCTAATCAATAACCTGCTGCTTCTTCTCAAGACCCAATCTGTGCATATCACCGAAGATATTTTTAACTAATTCGCATGATCCTCTCTCGATAGGGTCCGAAAGTCATTCTTCTGCGATGTTATCATTCTGGCCAAGGCGCCCACTTATCACCCTGTGGAAAGCATGTGTGTAATTTTAAATCAACTCCACACGACTACATAAACATGACAGCTCGATAGCTGATCCCAATCCCTATCTCCCACTTGAACTCCAGAACATGGGCACCAGCTTGGAGGGGAGCGACCAACAAGACGAGAAGCATGTCTTCATCTCTGTTTCGACGAAGGAGATCGATACCGCCGCTGAGCTCGCATCAGGCGACCAGGGAGAGCTAGATCCCAAGGAAGCACGGCGTATCTTACGCAAGATAGACAGGCATATCTTGCCTTTGATGTGCAGTGAGTACTCTGCTTTGAAGGGTTTGACCAGCACTAACATCAAACTATGTACTATGTAGCTCTGTACTGGTGCGACTCTTCCAAATAACCTATATCATTATGATGCACCATCTTATACGTGGTGTAGGATTCAGTTTATGGATAAAACTACGTTGGGCAGCTCCGCAATTCTTGGGATAAGGTTCGTTCATTTTGGATCCCCTTCACCGTCCGAACCTGACAATCCTTTAGAGAGTCAACACATCTAACTACGAATCAGTGAGTTTTGTAACTATAGCTCTGTCCGGTCATATTGTAACGAAGCCGGCTTCGCAGGTATAACTGGTACGTGCTCATGGATGTGCATCTGTCTTATTTTATCCGTTTTAATAGTCACAATACATTAGGCTTGGAACGATATTCTACCTCAGCTATCTCTTATTTGAATTTCCTCAAAACCTATGCCTTCAGCGCTTTCCCGTCGGTAAATGGATGAGGTAAAGACTTTCGACTGTGATCTCGACTCCGTTGACAACCGTTGCAGCTTCAACATCTTCGTATGGGCCATAGCTTTGTGCTCCCACGCAGCGTGCAAAAATTTCGCAGGCCTCTTCGTCGTTCGGCTTATTCTTGGTGTTTGCGAAGGCTCTATCACTGCTGGTTTCATGATTGTCAGTTCCATGTTCTACACCCGCACGGAACAGACATTGCGAGTTGGATATTGGTGTGAGTGCCGTATTTTACGTCCGAATAGGACGGCTGCTAACGTCAAGCTTAGTCCTGATGAACGGTACTGGTGAGCTTTCAGTCGCATGGTCATAGTCAATGTGACGACGTCTGACATGGACGTGGCATGAAGCCCAGATTATATCTGGTTTCATTAGCTTTGGAACCCTTCACATCAAGACCAAGGCCTTTGAGCCGTGGCAATGGTACGTACAAGTAATCTCGTGCTCCACCCAAAGCTAAACGGTCTCCTAGGCTGATGATTATAACTGGTACCCTCACATTGTTCACTGCGGCGGCGTTTTTGTAAGTCGTTCATATGCATTGAACAGTACGGTTACTTCTTACTCACAATTGTATATGCCCATATAGTTTCTTGTTCCCGGACTCACCCACGAACGCATGGTTCCTCACTCCCGCAGAGCGTTCTATCGCTGTTCGTCGTATCAAGGTGCGCAGTCCATACCAAGAATAGATCTATATTGTTGTTTATCTCAGCTATCTCTCTGTTCAGGAAAATCAAACTGGTGTTGAGAACAAACACTTCAAGAAAGAGCAGTGCGTTTTCGTATTGATACTTACTAACAACGAAAACTTCGAAATTCATATCGTCTACTTAGAATGATTGAGGCCCTTCTGGATCCAAAAACCTGGCTTTTCGCGTTGTTTTCTGCTCTCGACAATGTCCCAAACTCTTTGACGAATCAGAGACAAATCATTGTATCGTCATTTGGCTTCAGCAATCTGCAAACCACACTCCTTGGTTGCGTCGATGGCCTCATCGAGATTGTCACCATTTGGACTGGCGTATCCCTTGCTGCAAAGTACCCAGACAGCCGCGCCTACGTCGGCTTCGTCTATTTCATCCCCAACATCATCGGAGTCTTCCTCATCAACCTGTTACCCTGGGACAACAAAGTCGGCCTTCTGTTCGCACAATGGACTACAGGTCGGTGAAGTTTATTGTCTGTCAGCACGTTGCTCATAACCTCTGTTTCTCGAAGGTATTGGCACAGCTGGATTCGTTCTATCTTTGTCCTGGGTGTCCAGTGTCACTGCTGGGCACACTAAACGTGTCACCGTCAACGCTATCATGCTCTCAGCGTACTGCATTGGAAATGCTGCCAGTCCTTTCATGTGGCAGCAGAAATATAAGCCAAGGCGAGTTTCGAATGACAAGTCCGGCTGAATGCATTGTTTACATGTCCTCTGCTCACAGAAATCACATTCCTTGGATTATCATTGGCGTCTGCTATCTATGTTGCATGGGCTTGCTCCTTGTGATCAGACATCTCCTCGCCTCCGAGAATAAACGTAGAGATAATGAGCCCGTCGACGATACGTATGACGATGTTTATATGGAGCGTGTGGGTAAGAATGGAGAAGTGGAGAAAGTCAAGGTCGACAAGGTATGTCTTCGAACACTCAGATGTTGAAAGACTATATTGAGTTTTGTTGCGCTAGGAATTCTTGGATTTGACTGATATTCAAAATCGGGACTTCCGATATGTTTTGTAACCCTTTAAATCTTGTTCGTGTTGTATATTTGTAATAAGTAACGGTAGAAATGAATCTAAGATGAAATTTCATGTTTTAAATGAACGCAGTCATTCATGGTTTCGGTTGAATAATTTTAAGACTACGGACGTAGTATACATCGCGATCAGACACCCACTAAGATCCTTCACACCTTCCCTAATCTTGGCTTAGGCGCTAAATTCGAGGTTATCTAGATCAGTGGGTCCAGTAATCCTAATTTATCCTACAAATTCATGCTTCGCTCCCGCGGCGCCGTCCATACTTCACTTTAATCTCGAATCACCAGTCGTTGCGGTTCTTCAAACTCATAAATTTGCATTTATGTAATGGTCAACGTAGATGATGCGTGAGAATACACCTCTTCCTTTGTCTCTTTCACCTTGTTGATTCACTTGCTACACACTTGCATTCATTTCTTGTTGCAGACTAGCCAACGCTAGACATTTTGGTCTTGGGTTTCGAATTGTATCCAATTTTGAGGTAGTCCTGGTATAAGGAGCTGGAAGAAGGCGAGTTTAACTTCGAAAGCTCAAGCTTCATATTGTAAAAACTTTGTTTTCAGTTCGATGCCCGCCATTAGGAGTCGCGACATCCATTCAGAGACGGAAGATGATCTCTACCTGCCGTCTCTAGAATACAACCAAGGCAGAAAAGCGCGGAAGAGGCATGGGAAATCAACTGGTTCGTCGTTCCCAGCTACAGAGCTCGATTTCGACGTATTGAATCTCTGAATTCTTTTTAGCGCGTCTTTCCCTCCCTGCAACGCGTCGAAGTTCTTCTACCTCATTCACACTTGTCCGCGACTCTCCATTGCCGGACTTGGAGTATATCGCGGAGAAAGTCGTTACTCCTGCAGACGCGTCTACGGAGGCAATAATTATATCTGGGATCGAACTTCGGCCCTCGGTTGCGTTTGACACGTTCTGGAGATTTGCCGCGGAAAGGAAGGCAATCGATGATAAACGTCGTGCCGGTCTACCTGCTCCGTGAGTTGTGGATGATCCTTTCCCATGTCAACTTCCGAACATTGACGGTGGTCTAGGTGGACGGATGATGAGATATTGAAAAATCACTTTTTCTGCAACACATACCGCGTCCTCGATAAAGGCTGCCAATTCCTCATCCGCGAGGTAATTGAAAAAGGTTCCCAGGATCCAGAAGAGATCGTCTTTCGTGTCATCCTGTTCAACCTATTCACCAAAATTGAGACTTGGGAGCTCCTGGACCGGGAATTGGGGCCGCTTACTTGGAAGAAGTATAACCGCAACGCATATAGCGCTGTACTCGACGAAGCAGTTGATACTGGGATAACTCTCTATACCAGGGCATTCATCAAACCTGCTCCCCATTTTGGCAATCTCAAAAATCATACCAACCATCTCTACTTTCTCGAGTGCTTGATGGACAATCAACTCGCTAGTAGACTCCTCGTCGCGCCCTATATGGCTGATGTATATGAATACTTAATTTCATTTCCTTCCATGGGACCTTTCTCCACTTACCAGCTTATGCTGTGTCTGTCCTACACCAAGGTGCTCAATTTCCACGAAAATGACTTTGTTATTTCAGGTCCAGGATCAATATCCGGCCTTGACAAAATTTTTGGGAAGACTTCAATGCAAAAAGGACGTAATGCAATGCCTCAATTCGATGTCGAGGTCATGCAGTACATGACTGGAAATCAGAAATACCACTTTCAACGCTTAGGCCTGGACTTTTCTGGACTAGGCCCTGAACAACTTCCCATGAGTGTTGCGGACATTGAGCACACCCTGTGTGAGGTAGATAAATACTGTCGTGTAGCTCATCCCTCGCTCAAAGGAAAGCGCGTTCATCTTCACCGCAGTTTTTCCCACTCCGAGGCAAAGCAGTATGGCCCTGCCATTATTCCGAAAGCATGGTCTCATCCTGCGAGGATCACACCATGCATCAGAGCCAACAAAGAGCTTGTAATCGAGAAAAGGTATGTGGTCTCACGCATCAGCGACCACCATGATGGGCCCGATGGCAGGCAATTCCTGGTCTTCTGGGAGGGTTATCCTGCCAGTGATGCTTCTTGGGAGTTTGAGATATCTCTCAAGGAAGAAGCCCCTGCCGCCATTGCAGACTATTTTGCTACTCGAAAACCTTGACATTCCCGATTTCCAAACATTCCTTCCAAATCTATAGAATCTAGATAGATTTCTTGAAATATTCATACCGAACTCATATTACCCATACATGTACTTTGAATGTAGTATTTACTTATTCCTCGATGCTCATGTTAAAGTTTCACAATACCTCGCCTCGTTTCTTTGTACTTCTGATAGACATGTGGGCCAAATGCGGGCTCCGATGTTCGAGCTAATTGTACCGGTACATATTCCAAAGAGATTTTAGCGTTCAGGGAGTAAGTACGAAGTCAATACGAAGTCGAAGTGGTCATGATGTTTGCTCTTGTTTTATTTTGAAGACGCGTGCTTTGAACGCGCTTTCTTGAACGTTGATTCCAACTCTACTCCTCCAACAGGCCCAAGAGCTTGTCAAAGACTCTTCAGGCGCCTCCATGAACACCATACACCGTCTCAAGGAATCAATTGTTAGGGCGCTGACATCCGAAGAAACACCCGATGAAGAACAAGAGCTGTTCGACCAGTTAATGGTCCAAAAGCCTCACTTACTCAGGCTTTTCGATGTAGGGCCGAGGAATCTTCAAGAACAAAGGGAAATAGAGTCTGGTCTGTATATTTTCATTCTCACTACTCAAGGACTGACATATCTCTCAGGAAAGCCCATCATAAATGGCAAATCAACTGCTATTAACGGAGATTTTGCGCGTCAAACGATCTTTCTCTCGCAACAACTAGACACGTCTGAGAAGTACATTGCTGGTATTCTCCATGACGTTATGTCTACGAATCCAAATATCCCTCCCGTCAACCTTATCGAATTGACCGTGGCTACTTACCACCAGCGAAGGCGCAATCTCGTGGATTCTCTGCGGTTTCTGTTGGAAGCTACAGAGGCAGCAGAAGTTCAGGACGCGACGCCCATCTTCAAGCGTATCGCTAATTTCGTACGCACCGAGCTGCTTCCAGGGACGCGTACGGCAAGTGGCACGGTCTCTCTGGCCCAAAAGGTGTTCAAGGAGATAGAACAACTGGATGTCGTCCTTACAAAGGCGGATTCAGTGAGGAAAAATGCAGGGAGCAATACATTGGCGCCTTCAGGCCAAGGTACTGTCACTTCTATCACAACCACTTTCTAAGCTCTGAAAAATTATACAGGCAATCCCATGCTAGGGGCAGACATCCTAAATGCTCGATACGACTCATTGAAATACGAACGACGTTACCTTGGAATCACACTTTGCTCAATATCACGTCTAGGATATGTGTTATCATCCGAAATCAAGCTCCTGGTTGACTGGCTGGCTACAAACTCAAATCACCCCATGACATATTACCTGATGACCTCAATCCTTCTCACATTCGATCCCATCGATCCAGACAGAACTCTTTCTCCTGGGAGCCAACATATTCCTCGAGATACGTCCCTCATCACTTTCATGACTCAGAAGTTGGAACCTTCTGCAACATGGAAAGATCCAGGCTTGAAAGCGACGATTTTGTTGAAATGGACTATGTTTTTGACGGAAGCGAGACACAATGACTCGACGCTTGAAATTTGTAACGGCTTCAAGAACGAAGAACTGGAAACGCAGGTCTGGAATGCCGTCCAAGGCGACGCGTTCAAGTTCCTAGCCCTTTCGGTAATTCATATCAAAGCCAACCCTGGTCGTGGCCCTCCAGCATCTATTCTAGATAGAATGACCACCCCTTCTGATCAACCTGATCTTCGAGAAATCCCTCCTGTGGATTTCAAGATGGTTGTTTTGTGCACCTTTGAAACCCTTGCGCGGTCATTGATCACACACGCGTCCTCAGAGCTTCGCAAAATCAAACAAAGGCAAGAAGATCTTGTTCTTGCGAACGCAAGAACTGATCGAACGCGAGGTATTTCTCGTTTTGTTGCACCCAAACCCCAAGTTTCAGAAACGACCGAGCCTGCACCACGGCAAGACATCGCCATGCTTTACTCGTTCATTGGCCTCCTTTATTCATCTCTCCCAGAGGAATCTGCGATTCAGTTTTGGGGCTCGACTTCACAACAGCGCCTGCATCGGCCAACATTCCAGGAGGCCGTCGAAGCGACTACAGGCCGCCTTCCTGCCTTCTTACAATGGGCGGTCTGGTCGGCACCGAGCCAAGATTTTACCCTTCTGTCAGCACTGTATGACATGATATGTGGATTGGCTAATGGCGAACAGTGCAGCGAATTGGCGTATAATTTCATGGCAAGGGGCGGTGGAGAAGTCCTCCCGGGAAGCATGATGTCTGCATCCTCAGGTTCTGGGCCATCGGTGTCGTGGACGAACATATTTGGCATCTTGGAGACATGGGCTGCTAACTCTGCCAACCCCCGCTCTCAAGTCCAACCTCATACGAAGGGCTTGGGAAATACTCAATTGCATACCTCATTTCAGAATCTTGCACCTGCACAGCACCAATCATCACAGTTTGCTATTACTGCCGATGATGTCCTTTTTGGCCGATCTTTCCTACGCGTTCTATCCACTGTCGTATCCCATTCTGTCGCTGTTCGCACAACCGTGGCAGGCCATCCACACTTTAGAGCCATCCCCACCCTGCTTTCTCTCATTCCTCTCGGGATTCCTCTGGAGTTGAAAGGAGCTATATTCGATACCCTTTGTGCGTTCTGCTCTCCAGGCGCAGGAGTACCGGGTGTAGAAATTTGCAAGGCGGTTTGGACTCTGATGGAGCGCTTGGAGGTCATAAATGTACGGCAGGGTCCTATGGGTGGCTTTGGAATGCCATTGGCTACTACGAAGGGTGTAGAAATCGAACTAGAGGAAGTGGAGACTCTGCATCGATTGTACCCGGCGACGATTCCTTTCCTAAAGCTTCTTGCAACTCTTATACATACCCCGAAACAAATATCGGTGCAAGATCGAGCATCAGGGGCAGAGCCTCTCAACACGATCCCTGAGACGTTAGGTCAACCATATCGCCTGCCTGGCATTGGTCCTTTCACGAGCTTCGTCATTGATAACGTCTTCGCCAATATTCCCAAGCGCGAGTACTCCCGTCCCTCTGAGCGATGGGAAATCAACGACATTTGTCTTACTTACATCGAGCGAAGTTTGGCAAGCTTCCAATTGGAGTCCCTCATTACAGCGCCAGAGGATGCCGCCCTCAAACTCAACGATCTCGTGCCGTACCTCGTACATCCAGGTTACGACATCATGAAGCGTTTGCTAACAACATCTCCGCTACAAACGACAATATTGCAATACATTGTGGAAGGTTTAGACGGGTTCGAGAGAGGTGTCGCCGAAGAGGAGCCTTTCTTCAAGAACACGATCACCCGGGTTTTAAGAATTGCTCATCGTGTTCTTGAAATTCAAGACATATTCTTGGACGTGTTCATCCCTCTTCTTTCTGATTTCGACAGCGCGCCGTTCGTGGGCCAGATTCATACTCGTTCATATTTCATGCGATTTGATCAGGCCCTTTCTTTTGGCTCTTCGTACATCCCTGCCGTGGCCACATATATGGCGTATCCATCATATTCTGAACTTGTTCTACTCTCTGTGAAAATTCTCGCCAAGCTCTCTCTGTCTACGTCACCTTCCAGCCTGGTCACCCTTATTCAACGAAGTCCAGAGTCGGAGCGTATACTTGGGGGCTTCACACAAATCATGTCAATCAATTCCCTGGAAAACGTCACACGTGCTGAAGAGTTTGCAGAACAGGCAACGGGTGCTGGCGCTCCCGATATCGATGTCGCCTCCGAATTCCTGGAACAAGCTATCCGACTCGCTGCTTTAGATCTTCTCATACAAGATACAGACACGAACCGGCCTTATCCTAATATTGCACATTTCGCCCTTTTCGGCGGCAAAGCCAGTAGCGACCAAATCATTCAAGATCCCCACGCCCTCGGAGCTCGACAAACCAGCATCCACATTCTTTTCGACTTGATCAATTCTGGTGTCCCAAGGCTGAGGGGAAAACGGAGGGAGCATGATGGTGCTGCCGATCACGCCGTACCCTTGTTCAGCTCTCTGCCCGAATTGGCAGAACGCTGTTATCGCGTAGTATATCAGCTTTGTGTCCATCCGCGAACGTCAGAGTTCACTTGCAGATATCTTCGCACACGAGAAGATTTCTTTGCACGCCAATTAGCTAGAATACCCTCAGCTACACCGGAAACTGTACAAGAGCCTCTCATTCAAGTGCTCTACGGGGATGGTTCCAGGGTGACGACGACTGTTACATCCCTCAGCTGTTTCCTTCGGCTTCGATCATACGTGTTCGACTCAATCGCGCTCGAGCTCCATGTGCTCACCAACAAGGGCCATTTCAAGGCTGTCTCAGAATTACTGGAGATTCTTTTCGGAACAGACATGGAATACGAAGAGGAGCACGATTTCTCAACCTTCCACGAACTTGGACAGTCGCCTATGCGCATAATTGATTTTTTGCAGTCGTTAATGTTCGAGTGGGCGGATAGTCTTGCTGTTGAGCCCATCGACATGCAATTCCTACAGCAACTAAATCTTCAGTCGTGTATTCGCAAGGATACCTCTGGTTGCGAGATTGTAGATCGTGTTAGCTTGTTGCATCTACTTTCAATCGCAAAGGCGACATTGCATGGCGAAGGCAAGGTTGCGACGTTGGCTCAGAACGAACAACTCAATCAAGAGATAGTCTACGTGCTGGAAAGTTGTGCAGTGGAAAATCATCGGCGCAAGGTTTCTCATGCACGCGTGACTAGCTTCGAGGCATGGAGAAGATTATTAGATCTTGCTCTAACACAATGTTTCGATCGCCTTCCTCACAATCGTCGTGAAAATATGCTATTCGATCTCCTTCACGTCATCCCAGCTGCCATTCGATCAGGCAATGTGGAAGAATCGACAGCTATCCTTTTGTCGGAAACGATACTTTCCTCGATCACCAAGTTGCGAGAAGATAGGCAACACCAGGTCATACTTCAGTCCTTGGGAGGCGACTCTGAATCAGGTTCGCTACCTGCAGAAAGATTGCATAACATCCTTCGCAATATTTTGGAGAGCATCCTCGATAACAATCATGTTGAACTTGTTCGGGGCAACTTATATGCCGCCCTCATCAACTTCTTCCACCTTGTCCGCTCCTCCGAAAAAATCAAACTTGGTCCAGAATTGGAGGGGACTTCATTCGCCTCCTCCCTCTCATTTTCCACCACTTTGCGCGAAAGCATATCCAGGCGCAGCAGCCCTTCCATTACGCCTTCTGGTGATCGGCCTTCGTTGAATTCTCTAGAGCTCAGTTGTCTGGCTGTGATGAAACCTGCTATGGAGCGTCTTATCTCGGTCATCTCTCGAGACGCCATTGATGGTACCGAAGTATGGAAGACGGTCGCTTTCATGCTACTTGATGCAAGCGTTCAACTTTCTAGTCTTGAAAAACAGCACACAGTCTTAGCGCATCTCAATCGGCATGGTATCTTGGCCAACTTTGTGCAGAGTATTAAGGAGTCGGATCCGCGTTTACAAGGGGTATTGAAGCCTGATCCTGGTAAGTCGTATCGCTCGTATTATGTGATGTTGAATTAACATACCTTCTAAGACGATTTGAACACACTCTATGTCTACGAGGCAAAAATGTCGTTGTTCATTAGGATGTCGCAAACTCGTGCCGGTGCTGAAAGGTTGTTGGAGGCGCAACTATTGCCTATCCTTGCCCAATGCGACTATCTTGATACCCGGCCAGAAGCAGACCAAGCGTTTATCGGCAAGTTCTTATTTTACATACAGTGGACAACCTCATTAAGTCGCTTTGTTTCACAGACCAGGACTCGTTCTTGCCTTCAGCTATTCAGAGATATCATCAACTATTAATGCCCGCCCTTCAAGTCGTTGATGGCATGATTACGACTCTTGGCAACAAACATTCAACAGCTACCCAACAGGTTCGGTCCCTCGTAGTGTATCTTAGCTTCTCCTTTCTGACAGTTCTCCAAGGCGTTAAACTTCCTATCAAGTCATGGATCAACTATTGCTATCCTCCTCAAAAATGAAGACGAATACGTCAACTTGTCAACTTTGGAAGAGGTCCATCTCATCATCGCATTATGTGCGAATGTACTCCCATCTGTCCCTAAAACTGAAGTGGTGAGATTCCACCGCTTGATTTTGGCATAAATACAATCTCATCTGCTGTTGTTCTAGCTTTCGCCAAATTCAGGGTTCGGCGCCATCCATATCGCTATCCTCGGACTCTCAACGAGGTGCCTCGCTCGAGGGCATATATTTCCGCGTGTTGTGCCTCAGTCCGACCTAGACACCAAGCTGAGTCAGACAGTGGCATTTGGTATGTTTCCCGCCAATTTTTAGTCCACCGTGTTTGAACATCATCAAGGGTATGGATCCCAGTCAAAGTTCGATGTGAAAGTACAGCGTAAAGAAGGGCTTGTGCGGAAGATCGTCATTTCGTACATTGGGACTGCCAGTGAATATACAGGTAAACCGCAGGTGTCCAAATGTGCTAAATTTCGTTGGCTGATATTCTACAAACTTTAGAACCTGAAATAGCCCTCGTGCTGTCGCCTGTGACTATCACACCTCGAAACGAAGAGCGTATGACACACTTTTCAGGTATATCTCGGTGTTCTGCTCAACCACCATGGATTTAACTAATGTTATTATGTGCAGCGACTGTGCCCACTGTCGGCGACGCGCTCGTGGCGCTCGACGACCTTTGCAATGATTTCACCGAAACGTTGAAGGAAATATCCGACATCAGCGCTGAGCTCGCGAACAAAGACCAGATAGGAATGAACAGCGCAAACGAGGTGGGATTATCTGTTTCCGCAATCATTTCCTGCTGCCTTCTAACAATCTACTTCAGATCTTGCGTGACGTTGACGCCGTCTTGCTGCGTTCTCTGGAGCCGGCGCAAAAACGTACCCTTCTTACACGCGAGCTCGCGCTGATTCGGGAGGCATCTCTCGCTGATGCGCGGGTGCTCCTTGCCTCGCTGGAGATGCTGCTGCTTCTACTGTGGAGGCACGTAGCATACTACTCAGCACCGGCGCACGGAGGCCCACCTGCGAAAGCTACGGTGGTGAATGTGAGCGCGATGCGGTTGGCGGCAGCAGCCGAACCTGAGCAATTTAGACGGGAGGTCGGGTCGAAAGTTGGCGGTGTTGCAGGGAAGATCTCTGCGTTTGAGCTAGTGCGTATTTTGTTTTTTACTAGTCAACTTGTCAACTTAAGGCAATGATTGATAGGATCCCGAGCTATTCGGGAAGGATACGCAGGATAATCAAGGATATTTGGAGATTATGTGTAGGCGCCTGAAGGATAGCGCTGGGCTGCATGAAGAAGAGTCTCCTGTAGGCTCTGATCATGATTACAATGATTGAAGGCTCTCATGTACAGTACCCTATCTTCGTAGTGTATATGTTTTCTTTTCCATCTTTGATTCAAATTGCTTTTGTACACGATTATTCTTGCTGCATTTTTGTATTGACGTCCTCTCAGGCATATGTTTTGGTTTCTGTTTATTAATTGCGCTTTCAAACTCGGATGGCGCAGCTCGCAGGAGCGGATCCTGAATACGAACGCTTTTCAAAAGTGACTTTGACCTCGATGAAGCAGTGGCAATGACATTACTCTAATGTAAAGAAACGAATATCAGAGAAACGCCGAGTCGCCAAACGCAGGGGCATTGAATATTTGAATATTGGGGCGTGTGACTGGCGGCAGCCGCCACGCGCCGTCATCAGGACAATATTGGTTAACGTCCCTTAGAATCATGCCTCCACCGTCATCTGAACAGAATTTTCGCTCAAACCTCTCGCAATTCCGATGGGCTCGCGGCACAACGGACGATTCGCAGCCCGTGAACACCAGTAACTCGGGGCAGGGAAACAACCCGTTCTCGCGATTCTACAACGCCGTAGCGGGCGACTATATCCCACTGCGGTCTAACGAGCAGTCGAGTGAGGAGCAGGCATGGTTCGCGCTTTCGCGATGGGAAAGGTGCGTTGGAAGGGTGGTAGTGTGTTCAGCAATGCTAATGCTTGAAGATAAAGGTTGCTTGGATTTGGAGGATGCCTAATAGGCGCTGCGGTGTGTTTCTTGGTGTCGTTTCTGACGCTACCAGCACTTCCTATACGGTGCGCTTTTACTTTCGATCTCTTTCTCGGAAAGAATGCTAATACCTCATACCAGACCAGCCAAATTTGCTCTCTCATTCAGGTGAAATCGCTCCATTGATTCTGTATGTATAGATTTAATCTCGTACCCTAGCCTTGGAAGTCTACTGGTCATGTTCGGGTACGTTCACAAAGTCTACCCCATCGCCACTTCCTACAATTGGCATCTCACAAAGCCTCTCATAATGCAGATTCTCAGTCCTAATAGGACCAGTAAACCACTTCAAGCACCTCATCTCGAAAGAACGACTCCCTTTCTCCGCAGTATACTTCGGTAGCCTGGGCCTCACGCTATATTTTGCGCTTGGGGCGCACTCGCAGCTCGGATCGTTGGTTGCAGGTGCCGTGCAGGTACGCTAGGTCCTGGCGCAGTCATTGCTCATTCGAAACTGATACCATTTCTGCAGGTCGTTGCTCTCGTTGCCTATGTTCTCGCATATTTCCCAGGTGGAACACAGACGTTGCGTATGGGAGGGTCGTTGGCTCTGCGTGGTGCAGGCAGCCTTCTGCCGCGGTGAAATCGAGCCAGAGTAAGGTAAACCAACATACGTCATGGTTTACTGTGCACATTTAATTTATTTGTACAACGATACCCATTCATGCTAATGCCATTGCTGCTGCGAGTTTGAGATGTGTACAGGCCGTGCAGTGTTCAAATTTCTGCCAAGACGACAGCGGGTTGGACAGGATTAAATAGTCACTGGATAAGAAGGTGCTATGCAATGAGACTTGCTGAATAGTCTCAAAGAAAAAGACATGTTCACTTGAATGGATAGCTACCAAATAGGTGGACACGAATTCAAATATTCACTACTTATATGAACCAATATCGAGGGAGGATACTGTTGATGACACTACCTATGGCATCGCCTATTGCACCAAAGAAACAGCTTATGGCTCTGCATATCAACAAGTCAGCTTCAGCCAAATGGTATGGCGTTCATTCTGTACATTAAATAATCCCCCCACAACTTTTGATTTCCCCAGTTTCTCGCGCCTAATTTAGATATTTTCCCAGGCTTTCGTAAGTCGCGCTGAAACTGTATTTCTGCGACTTTCATTCGTATTTCCGCGACTTTCATTCATATTTCCGCGACTTATAAATTTTACCCCCTCTGAATAATTCCCGCAACTTTCCTCAATAAAGTTACCCCCAAAATTTCAAGCCATATTTTCCGCGACATATAACTAACTTCTCACTTACTTTCCGCAACTTTCAAATACATCACGCCGGCCGATGCCGGTGACTCGGCATTCAAGTCTGCAGGTAAGCACTCGCAAACACTGTTACCAGCGCCGCGCGTCCTCGATGGCTCGTCCGTCTGCTTAAATTTTACCTCTTATCGCTGCAAACATAATGTAAATTGTTAGGGAAGTTCAACAAATATCAGACACATATGGATTCAGAGATGGACAGGGTCAGGGAGAGGCTGAGGTATCTTGGAGAGCCTATGGATGAGGATGAAGACAATGAGGAAAACATTGATGAAGAGGATAGTTGTGGAGATGATACATGAATGAGAAGGTTTAAAATATCAACAACTAAAGCTAGATTTGCAAATTCCCTGTGTGTTTTTGACTGATCAGACACTTCATAATCCAAAGTATATACCATTGTAGATTACTTAGTACCCTTAGCAGGCTAGTGATTCCCAGAAGCAGCAAAATTCAGGCCTCTATCAATAATTTATCACATTACTTGTCTATGTTCAGTGTCCAGTCACTGCCTGCAGCTGATGAGTCGAAGCAATGATTGCCATAAAGCTGTCCATGAGCTCGTTACATGGTCGGTATTGCAGTGTGGTCTAATTATAATTCGCCTATAAATAGCCCATACTCAAGTTCAGTGGCACAGCGGATTCACTTTATATATCAGAGAAGTGGCTGCTACTCTGAGCTTCTGCGCTTAATTTTCAGGTCTAACACATCTTGGATTAAATTTTTCTTCCACAAATTTCTATAAACCTGCGGCCATTGACGGTGTATTTGAAAACATCCATCATGGGCGCCTATTTCAATCCTGTATAAATTGATGCTTCCCTCCGCTTTGGCAGTTCAAACGGCACTAACATCATGTGTGTATCAGATGTATTATGCTTATCATGTACTCAGTACTCTTTTTATCTTCTTTCTTCGATGATCCCTGCCAATATTAGCCTTTCCAACGTCTCACGTACTAAACTTAAGTGCAAAAACAGCAGATCATGGGGTGTACTTTACGCGACACCGGCAGCAATTAACTAAATCTAGTTAATTGGTTCGACCGGAGGATTGGAAGTTTTTCCCCCGATTTCCTTCAGCAACTTATGCAGAGTAAACGAGTGGGCCACATGGACGCAAGCGCTTGTAGGTTGTTATGTTACCACAGCTTATCTCTTCTTTTACTGGCCCATACGTCTAAACTCACAGATCCCCCTTGAAACTTAATGAATCTGTGTTTGGGTAAAGATAAACGCCAGCGCCAAAGAAGAGACAGTTATTCTTGTCTGGTTCGAAGTCTGGACATCCGGTGACCAAAACGGCGAGAGATAAGAAGTACAAAGAGGCCAGGTATTGTGAACTATCCCTCTGTCTTTCCTCCGACTCAATTGTCTCTTCATATTTGCGCCATGTCCAGGTATGCTCTCCTTGGCGCTCCCGCCATATGTTCCTAATTGATGAATTGTCGATAGCGCCTCTAACGAGATACCACGCCTCTTCGCTTTACTCATCGGAATAAACACGTACGAGTGTAGAGCCCTTCCACCACTTTGCGGCGCTGTACCAGACGTGAAAGAATTTCAAGCCTATCTGCAAACGCACCTCACAGTTCCCGCCGACCATATATCAGTACTCACCGATGGCGCTGCAAAACGCGCGGCAATCGTCCAGGCGTTCCGCGACTTGAGCGTGGACAGTCGCATCCAAAAAGGGGATGCCATCTTGATATACTACGCTGGACACGGCGCAGAAGTAATCGCACCTGTTAATTGGGAATCAGGCGAGGGCGGTAACAAGATTCAGGCCATCGTCCCTCACGACTGTAATTTCTTCGATGGTCCACGGTCACAAAGAGAAGTGCTGCCCATCCCGGACAGGTACTTGAACACTCTCCTGTCTAACATCGCGGAGGCTAAGGGTAATAACATCGTACGTCAATTTGAACCTGAGAGAATTCGAACGCCAATCCTCATTCACAACAGACGGTGATTTTTGACTGCTGCCATTCTGCGTCGGGAACTAGAGAGCTATTAAGCATCTCAAAGCAAAGTGATGTACGAGTTCGCACAGCACGCCTCAGTGATCGCCCTCTCCCCGTCCCTCTGGACGAAGCTTCCACCACCTTCAATAGGAAAAGATCACACGAGTTCTGGAAGCTAGGCCGGGGATTGGAGTCCCACATCCTCATAGCAGCATGCAGTAGCTCAGAGCAGGCGTACGAGGACAACGGGCATGGACGCTTTACCGCCGCATTCCTAGCCTTGCTTAGAGGCACCTCCCCTGAGGACCTCCGATATCACAATATTCTGACGCATTCGAAGTTGGGTAAGATCGCAGGGTGAGTATTCGAGTTCCTTTCCTGCAAAAATTTGGGGTCATTTACGCTTTTGTAATTTAAAATTTAGACAGACACCTTACTGCGAAGGGGTACACAAAGACAGATCCCTATTCAATATGAAGGTCCTTCCTGCTCGCCAACAAATATTCGACGTTGCTCTTGATCCAAAGTCTGGCGAAGGGCGTTACAAGGTGCAAGGTTGGAGCGTACACGGACTCTCCAAGGATTCCAAATTATCCATCTATCGGCAAAACGATATAAATTATTCAAGCAGGATTGGGACCCTTATCGTCGAGCAGGTTTACGACTCAGCCCTCTCTGCAATAGCTAAAGTTTCCCCTGGAACGTCGGACTTCGACACTGATACACCCACAATTGCCGTGCGAGAAAGACAGGATGTGACATACCTCCCCGGACTACATATCCCTCTCGGCGACAAGTTCCACACCTTTCTCCAAAATTTGCCGCATCAAAATGCTATGAAACCTTTTCTGGATAAAGTCCAATCGGTCGCAGACAATATACAGGACGCTTGTCCAGAAATTCAAATTACAATGGGTAGCACGGGCAACAAAATCAGCGTCAAGTACACAGTAGATACGACACATGGAATACTTTCTCGGTATTTGAACAACGCTGTCGCTGTTGTCGATCCGGAGCCCGAAAAACTGATCCGAGTCTTGTCGAAACTGGGGAATTTCTATCGAGCGGCCAAATATCATAACAACCATCCCGAGCTATCGCGCTGTATCGTGATCGAGTTCTTTGAGGTGCAGGTCACATCTCAGGGAGTTCAACAATCAGGCCAAAACCTTTGCATGGCAGGCGTAGTTGATCTACATGTGGGCAACTCGATGTGCCCTCAACTTTATGGTATGAAAATAATCAACGAATGGACACAGGATCTTTCGGTCAATATCTATCGCTTCAATCACCACGATCTCAGTATCAGTCAGTGATTCTATTTTTTCCGTCGTATAAGTGCTGACCTTATGCTGCCTTCGCGCGGACAGGTCCTGTTGCAGAAGCTCATGCTATTCAGAATTACGGTTCAGAGCTTCCTCTCAAAAAGGGAGGATGCATACCCATTGGATACGGTGCATCAGTATATCCTCCCATGTCTTTCAAGATCAACGAAGGGCGAGATACGGAAGTTCTGTTCCTCAAGGTGTATGTGGCAACTGAGGTTGTTGATCTCTCGCACCTTTCGCAATCGCCTGCGTTTCCTGCCGACCGGGCAATGGTGCCCTTTCATCCAAAGCCCAAGAAAACTTGGACTGACATTATAGTCCCAGTAGTCCTCAGCCGGCGTTGGCCCTCACCGCGCAACTGACCGCATATCAATAAGAAAAGTACGACGCTGGCCGTTGCATGTATGTAGAGGACGCACCTTCGTGGCTTGTTGTTTCAAGGTCTTGTAAAGGCATCCAAGTAATAGTGTAATTGTTTGTGTGGTGTAGTAAAGTCCAAGTAAAGCCTCGGAAGATACTGGAGTTCAATCAAGAGTTCTTGAAGAGCTCAATCATTTCGTGGCTAGGACCCGAACGGCTGACGTGACGGGCCGTGACGTCGGACCGAACCGACGGGCGCTTGCTAATCATCGAGCTAAGTAGCTGGACCTTGAACTGAGATCTTGGGTATTATTGCTGCCCGACCCACAACATATTCAGTATACATATAAATTGATATTTCTGTATTTCTCTCATCCAGTGTAGTGTCCATTATTGTGCAGCATCCGGATGAAAATTTGATGTTCAAGCCCAGTGAGATTTAGAACAAACTCCTTCTGCACCGTGCAGATATACGAATGCCTATGTTAGTGAATAGTGTGCCGCAAGCCGTTATCGGATGAGTATAATTAATATGATGGACTCCTTCAAAATCCCTTGAGCTTCGAGCAATTGCTTGCGACATTGGCTAAAAATAGAAGTCGAGATAAATCCATCTATCCATCTGTCTACACGTCTACACGATGAACACGGTATCGCACCAACGTGATCGTGTAAGCGCAGGTTGATGTTGAACGCCCGTCAAATGCGAGTCCCTTTGTTGTTGACCATCATCATCGTGATCCAGTTTTCTCCAAGTTCTTGCAACGGGCGTCTAAATAGAGATGCTTCTAGATCAAGATTTCAAAGTTGAGAATTACGTATTCACCACCCCAGTAGAAGTTGCCCCTCAGCAGGGCCTCAAAATGGCAGCAAAATACTATCAACGCACCCCTTTGAATAGAAGGGCGTCCGATACCGATACATCCTCGGGGCTGACCATGGTTTTTTGTCATGGTCTTGGTGCACGTACGCCTTGCCTCGTCTGTGTTCATCTCAGTTTGCTGTACTGAGCGCAACTTTATCTCATTAGATAAAGAGCAATGGGAGCCTACATTGATTCGGCTATTTGACCATGAGCGCAACGAAGGCAGGGGGCACTGTACAATCACAGAAGCGTGGGCGCTGGACTGGCAGAGTCATGGCGACTCTGCTGTCCTCAATGGAACAGCACTGGCTTCTCAATGCCATGCAGTATGTGGGTATCATTGACAAAGAAAGAATAAGATATCTTGACACCGCTCTCGATTTAGCCTTGTATGACTGGGCAATAGCACTGAGGTCATTTATAAACTCTCCAAGAATGATGCATCGCCAACTGGTCTTAATCGGACATTGTGTAGGGATGACAGCGTTGTGCGTTCACTCAGATTTATCGCTTTGTTAACTCGGACTCACTGTCTTTTCTCTCTAAGGACGCTCGCAATATCGGACAAGATAATTCGCCCCAACATCAATGCACTTATCATGGTAGACCCTATAATTATCACGGAAGAAGTTTGGCAGACAGACTTTGAAAATCGGGAAGCCATTATGACGCATTTCTTCAACGAGACGATGACACGCCCCGATACCTGGACGTCTAGACAGGAAGCGTACAATTATTTGATCGGCAGATATCCTTGGAGGCAGTGGAATAAAGACGTCCTTGAAATATTTGTGGTAAGTAAGATTTTGCACCTGGTGTGTTGAGGACGAGATGTGATTTCAGGGATTCTCCAGGAGAAAGGTTTGCAACCAACACAAAACGGAGGCTGTACACTCAAGTGCAATAAAGCACAAGAAGCGTCGCAGTTTCTTGCCAGACAGGATCACTTCGACAGCACGGCTCAGCTTCTTCGTCTATCCCAAGAAATTCCAACTTTCATCATCTGGGGCGAGACTCACGATAATATCTTCTTGTCAGTCGGCTTCTGTTTCGTTTATGTACATGAAATTACTCAGCCTGTCTTCCCATCAGCTCGAAGGATATGCAAGATGCTTCCCTGGAGCCATTCAAAGGATACGTATCCCAGATGACCGTGCAGGGTTGTGGACGCATGGTATGGAATCGCTTCGTCAATTTTCCTGATATGAAAGATATTGAACCAGCTATAATCTGGCCCACCAGGTTATTCAAGAAAAGCCTGGAAGATTGGCAAGCTTGATCGCCGCCGCAGTAGACAAGGTGACCAAGACAGAGGTAGTGGTGATGCAGAAAGCGTTCAATAAACTCTGAGATTTCTTGGACGACATAACCTAGCTGGTATACGAAGAGAAATCAATAATATTACATTGATAAAATACGTCATAAATATAGAGGAGTGAACATCAGTCACTCTTACCGATGTTATAGAACCGTAAGAGGTTGTCGATAGTCTAACTCTTCAGTAGCCTGTAGCAGTGACACCTCCTCGGGGTCGAAACATAATTGCGCGAGCCCGAGGTCATAGAGTCGCGTCATCCGTACAAGCATGCCTAACGCACGACTTTCGCTGCTTTGGTTCAGATCGACTTGAGGAGCGTTCAAGAGTTCCCAGGTCGTGTCGTCCATATCATCAGCCATCGTCCCCCATGCAGACTTGATCGCAGTAGGGTAGTTGAATGAAGCCATGATGAAGCATACTGGGGAGCCTAGTATAATGTTTAGAAACTGGCCAACGAAGTGATTGACAAGAGCAACGTACATAGACCGCTCATGTCTTGTTCGCGTGAAAGTTGAGGCGACATTGTCTTGTCTCGGATAACTCCTTCGTCAAGCAAGCCTGGAAGTACGTCTCCGAGTCGATATAACCTTTGACACGCAGGACATACACGGCTTTCCAAACGGCTTTTATTGTACCACAGAATCTGTTGGAAGAATTTAAGTAAGACAAAATCACGCCATAACGAGATGCTCATACCATGGCCATTTCTTCTGGTAGCACAGTGCATAACATCTGAAGAACTTCCTCTTGGGCGAATTCTGCGCACATAGGGTCCTAGAAACATCAGTTGAAGTAATTTGAATTGGATACAATCTACTTACATCCAGGCTCGGTGGCAAAGCAAAGAACGAAGACATGAAAGCCTTCGCGTCTCGAACCCGAGGTCCGTTCCCTGGATCGTGGATGAAAGGCTCCTGAAGCATCTTCGGAATTTCATTGTCTAAGCATGGTGAAGATTGATTAGATTGTGCTTTCACGTAGTTCAAAGAGTTGTATGGAGAAACCAGTGGTGGCGTTTTGATTGAAGGTGTTGAAACAGAGGAGCGCTTGCTGGATATGTCGTCAGTGCGCCGTTGACGCGTACTTTGTGGGACAACTTCAATACTCTCTCGTATTACATCTTTTGACAATGTATTGCTGGTAGATCGTTTCTGATCCTTGTTTCTTGGCCTTCCTTTTCTCTTGTTATTTGACGGGCCTGGCATTTTTGAGCTGCAGACACGAGGAAAGTTACAATTGGGAGAGAAATTGGCAAAATGAGCGTTGATTCTGACATTGACAACGCGTCCAGTCACGTTTGGTAAAGCGTCCTCCTTCAATTTCACACGGAGGCGAACTTTCATTGCCAGGATCTGAGTAAGTGATACACCAAGAGCATAAAACCAGGAACTAAGGGTTGAAACAAGACTATCGATATGCACGGAATCTAGGCAGAAAATGGGCGATACAATAATAAAGTTGGATGTAGTGAGAGATGTTGAAGAGATGAAACAGAAATATCGTTAAATGTAAGTCATAAGTTATGTAGATGGTGTTGAGTAGAAAGAGTCTTATATGCATATGTATAAAAATATCAAGAATAGCTTTAAACCTAAGGTATCACAATACCTTTGATGATATCAGCAGCCCTCTCTGCCACCAAGTAAAGAGGACCTTGGGGATGGCAAGCTGGCACGAAGGGCTAGAATACGTACGCGCGCGATCCATAAGCATGCTAATCGGTTTAAAGTGATTTCAACTCACGAAGACCGACAAATCAACTATTCGCAGTCCCTGCACGCCTTTCACTGTAAAATCGGGGTTCACTACCCCATTCGTTGAATCAAATGGCGCTATAGATGCTGTGCCTGAGGGATGGAAGATGGTGGTCGTATGCTGCCGAACATACGCGTCAATGTCGGCGTCTGTGGTGGCCGAAAGGTTCCCAAATGGCCCAATGATATAGTCACTCCAGGCGGGAGCAGCTGCGAATCGTTTGACGGCCTTTACACTCTCGCGCATCACCGTAATGTCAAAATCAGTAGCCAACATGTTGGGGTTGATGAGCGGCGCGTCGAAGGGATTTGTCGACTGAATGGTGACTGATCCGCCTGAGAAGAAATAACAAAGCATTAGATATACTAGAGGGAGGTCGCAAAAACAACACTTACGAGAAGTAGGGGTGAGAAGGGCGGTTACAATTGTGAAGAAGCTTCCAGTCTCTGGTACAGGTACTACTGGATCAAGCCAGAAGTTCTATGAGAAAGTGTGAGAATTTCTTCATGGCCCAAAGAATACAACATACGACGAAAATCAGCTCGTAGTGAGGTGTATGAGGGCCGGCGGCAGGATCTGGAACGGGAACCAAGCTCTCTTCCAATCTTGAAAACCCGAAGTTATTGGCGACGTTGTTTGACAGAAAGCCTGTCTTGTTTGTTGCCCATTCGTTTATGGCTTCTCCGAGTACGGCTGGGCTGCGAAGCGTGTCGTCCAGACTGTCGTTGCCCTGGACGTTGAACTTGTTTGGGAGAAGGGTGTGATCCATCAAGTTCTTTCCAACTAGGGGACTGTTGACAAGAACCGGTATGTTCAAAGGAGCCAAGTCCGCAACGTTGCCAATCCCGGAGAGTTGCAAAATTTGTACTGATCCAATCGATCCAGCAGATAAAATGACTTCTTTATTTGCCTGAACACGGTATGTTGTGTAGTCTAATAGACTGTAAGCTAATCGCCAACGTTGAAACGCTTTAGCAATGCGTACCAGATGGTGACCGAGCATCCGTAAAAGTGACAGCGCGGAAAGCTTTGCTGCCAGTACTGGAGGGAGTTTGCAAAAGCTTCACAACTAAGGCATTAACAAGCACTGTTAGATTTGGCCGTCCGTTCGTGTCTGCGAGGTAAGTGGTTGATGAACTTTTCCGTAACCCATCGTTCATAGTTGATTGAATCCAGCCCACTCCAACGGATGTCCCACTGGCACCACTCATGTCCTCATTAAATGGGAACTCGGGAAGCTCTTGGGTGGTGGCGATTACCCGTGCGTCGATGCTCTGATTGAAGACCGGTAGACTGATAGGAACCTCTCCAGCAAACGAGTGAAGAGATGGGATAAATTGACCAGTAGTGTTGTGGCCATCACTCGGTTGAACAAAGTGCTCGTGCTTCGTGTCCAGAGTCAACGCGCTGAAAGCAAGAAGAACACAATTTCCATTACCTTTTGAATGTATCGCTTCACGTTTTCCCATGCCCAACCGGGATCTCCAGTAACAACAGCCATCCTGTTCCAGTCATCATTTGGACCATATTGGTGAAGGAGATAATCTGTTAGAAGAGGTCAGCGAAATTTGTTGATAAAATTGGTGTATATCTCACTAGCGCTGGTGCTTCCTCCAAGGAGCCTTCCGCGTGGATATGGGAATGTGCGGGAGTCCATACCAACTTGCGGGACGACGGTGTAGTTCCAATCATAAGGAGTGTCTGACAAGATTGCTCGAAAACATTTGTATTCGCAGGGTGAAGTTTTACTCACTGGGGGTTACTGTGGGTCCAAGGAAAGGTGCCATCGCAGGGACAACATTTTGATCGCTAGGGTTGTCCCAGATTAGAATTGGGATCCACACGTTCCCGATATATCACTCACCTCACGCCTGCTTCAAGAACGAGAACAGTCGTTCCCGCGTCTTCCGTTAGTCGGTTTGCTATCACCAACCCAGCGTTGCCAGCTACCAAGAATTAGCGAGATGATTCGCAAATGACTAGGCAAAGACTTTACCTCCAACTATAATATAGTCATAAATCAGTGTCGTGAGCTGCGAGGGCTCCGTGAGCGTAGCAGCTAACGAGGAGCGCGCCAGCAACGCAGAGGTTGCGAGGACGCGAAGAAAGGACTTCATCGGAAGCAATAATTCCCCAACAAATAGGCTAGCTTTTATAGTTGCTTAGTCCCTAATCAGGGTCCTTTAGGTGACACTGACAAAGCGACGGTGACACACGATTCCCAACCAGTTTTCCACCATCCGTGCAAGAAAGAAATGAACATGATAGCCCAGATGCTGACGGAACTTTTGATCCATTCCGCAGAACTGCTCGTTCGGCGTTGGTCCTTGCTAGTCTTTGATCAGTATATGGATACAAGTTCCCCAAAAGTATGAAGACTCACTGAAACCTCAGGACATATCGCACATATCGTCAAACCATTGAGGTCAAGCCTATGAAGACGGCTTGAATCCGATCGAAAGACCTTGTCCCGTTGCTGGCGTACCCGGTTCCCCTTTAAACCAAGCTGATCTTCAAGGGCCCGGAGCTTTCTAGGAACTTCAAGTCCATAAGTCAATGCGAGGTGATGATGATCATGAATCAAAGGTTTCTGAAATTACAAGTCCGCCATCATCCCGGCATTAAGCGCCGGCGCAGCTCGCACGAGAAGCTCAGACTCGGAGGAACGAGTACGTAGGGTACTTGTAATATGTATACATCGTCACCTCGCATCGAGCTGTGTGCTCGCACATATAGCTAAACAGAGTATATTTAACTCCCGCCCCGAAAGATCGAACTCTACTTGAAATATAGGTACTTACTGCTTGAGAAGTTGAGATACCTTCCATCGGAAGGCAACTATACAGACTAAAATTTCATCAAATTCACGCTATCAATTTAATTGCGAACGATATCTGGGCTTTATCCAGAACTCTGCATCAATACTTAGCCTGATTGCTTGAGAGCAGCTGCGTGGTCAACGTCCGGCCACTGTTACTCTGACATATGTCAAACGTACCACTAAATTCTTGAAGCTCGAGGGATTCTGAGAAACATTATCCCATCAGCTCCACCATCCGATAGTAGCATGCGGAACCAGCGGAACCCCAGTATTCAATATAAGTATCTAATCATCTGCACATCGCATAGAGTCTTGGTTCCGAATCTCACGGTTGAGCATTAATTTTCATTCGGATGTTGAAAGACTATACTAGTTGAAAAAGTGCAGGAGAATAAAATTACATGGCAAACATACCGTGAAATATGCAGAGTCAATATGCATAAGTCTATGAGTTCAATGAATTGGGCGCTTGTAGCGCCCGTCGACTCTCCGGCAAAAACTTGGGCAAAAGAGGCTCTATCAACTCGAGCCTCGGCTATAGTATGTGATCGAGAGGCGACTTTCACTGGGCGTGGTGAAAAGCGTTTGCAAGTAGGCTTGATTTAGACGCCCGCTGGAAAAGAGGGAGAAGATGGTAGAAAAGAAAAAAGAGAGGCTCGACAACTATGGGACCCACATACAATGTTCAATCCGCATTACTTGCGTGGCTACGTTAGTGCGACATCGTGGTTATCGTGAAGGGAGATGGATAGATGGAATTATCTTGGCTTCTATTTTTGGCTCGTGTCAAACGCAATTGCGCTTTTCAAGTAATTGTACATATACGCACTTGCATGACCAAGTATGTACCGAAAATCTGAACCTGCTTCAACTAGTTCAGTAGTTTATTAGTGACTTGGGGATGCATGTATGAGAGAATTATGTACAGAGACGGAATATTATCGATTAGGCCTTACGAATCCTAACTCGCGCAATTTTGCATCTTGAGTACTGACGCGCTTCATGGTCCTCGAGCAAGGTCAAATCCAGAGACCTGCTACATTACAGATATTCTACAAGAACAGGAGACGAGCGTATCTTCTACGTCTCGTACAGTATAAATCCACTCAAATTAATAACGATACCACCTAAAGCGTGAAAGCATGCCCGTAAGCGAATTATCTACCAGTGAAGGCGATGGGTTGGGCATTGGTATCCGGAAGGGTTCTTGAAGAGATATAGCTGATGGTAATCTTCCGCGTTCCACCACTTGCCCGCTGGCAGGATTTCGGTGACAATTTTCTGGCCTGAAAGGTAAAGGGTACGTATAAATGGACAATTCCCATGGGCAAATTCCGGAAGGGGGATGTACGAACTGACAGCCGGAACGGACGTCCAGCCGCAGCAACGTAAGCTCCAAATGTTGAAATGGGACAATGGGACATGATGAGAATGAGTAAGGAACGATTGCGGCTTACCTTTGGGTGTAAAGTGCTTCGCCTGGACTTCCTCTGTGACGCGCTGAGCAATCTGTACTTGAGCGTCTGAATGTGTGAAGATTGACGAGCGATATTCTGGGATGAGAGGGCCGATCAGATATCGAAGCGATGGTACACTGAATAAGAGCAGAAAAACGGGGCCAAGGATAGAAAACTCACGAGAACCAGTGTCAGCTCCTTGCTTGTTCACAGTCGTAGGATCGTGTGTTCGGTAGAAAAACTCTGCAACCACCATCAGCAAGGAAACAAACTTACAAGGGCGTAGCAAAGCTCACCAACTAGCTGATCATATGTAATGATAGATGGATCGAACTCAATCTTCACTGCCTCGGCATGGTCTGTTGCCCCACCGCACACAAGTTCGTATGTAGGATTCGTGACGAGGGGATTTCCGCCTGTGTAGCCCACCTCGGTTGAGATGATGCCTTTCTTCTCTGACGGGGGGAAGTGCTTCAAGAAGATATGTTCAACTCCCCAGAAACAACCAGCTGCAAAAGTAGCAATTTCGGGTTGAGCGGTACCTATATTATTGCGAGTAGATTAGCGTCTAAGCGAGCAGATTGGCGGAATCTGGACTGACTGGAAGACATCTGGGAACGGAAAGAGGCGGGATTGACGATGGGTGGGGTGAAGAGACCTTTTATGCGACCCAACATCGATAGGATCCTTAAAATATGAGCTCAAGGATCGCGAATATATTCGCCAGTGATTCTGAGGGAATATTATGAATCACACCACGTGCTTAGAAATACTCGGGACTCGGTGGCCGGCACGGCGTACAGACAAGACGCCGACGGGCGCTTGTCAGATCGTCATCCAAAGTGTCTACTGTCTATCAACAGAAGAATCACGCCAAATTTGTGTGTGGACATCGGATGCTGTCCATTGGATAGGGGAAATCGTTGAGATAGAGCATGGTCATGATATACAAGTCTAAATAACTTTACTCAGGGCTTGGGACATTCCTCAATTTGCGTGGCGACTCCACCTACAGCCATTTCCCATCCCAGCTGACTGTATGTCCACCCGAAGGCAGACCCGCCACGGAGAGGGGAATGAAATCCACATGCGCTACGATGCAATCCAGGCGAGTGGTGTAGCAAATCAAGCGCATGTATGTCTTCTGACGTCAGTTTGATAATCTGCTCTCACTGGTGAGTTCAGCACCTTATATGCGTTTCGCAGAGTTCCTTACCGAGAAATTTTCTTTGAGCCGCCGGGGGTTTTCGGTCTTGGGTATGACCGATGTACCGCGTTGCACGCCCCAGCTGAGCATGACCTGCGCCACAGTGACTCCATGGCGTTCTGCAATGGAAGACATCGTGGTATCAGAAAGGAGTTTTCCCTTTCCTACTGGAGCGTATGCAGTTAGCAAGATGCCTTTGGATTTGCAGAAGGCTAAGAGCTTGTGTTGGGGGAGGTAAGGGTGCAATTCGACTTGGTTTACTGAAGGTGTTATGTGTGTTTCGGTGAGGAGGTGAGTGAGGGTTTGGATGCTGAAGTTGGAGACGCCGATACTTCTCGTCTTTCCTGTGAAGTGCACAAAAATGTTGGATTAGCAGCAAGCTAGAGGACAATCCAAGATGGCGTACCGGACTCCAAAAGGGTTTCCATATCTTTCCAAGTTTCGACGTACGTCGGGCTGTCTTCAGGCTGTAACGCTTCACCTATAGTGACCGTTAGAGTGAATTGTTTCGCAAAGGTCAATAGCACTGCGAGCCTTTGACGTTATAAGCTTGAGGCCAATGCATGAGGTACAAATCAACGTAGGTGGTCCCAAGCTTCTTCAGGCTTTCATCTAATGCGCTCATAGATTTTCCATGATCAACGCTCCTTTTGTCCGTGGAAGATCAGACTCTACATCAGGGAGTAGAAAATGAGACATACGCAAGTTTCGTCGTAATAAATATTTCACTGCGATCTATGCCAGATTCTTTGATAGCACGTCCGACCGATTCCTCGTCGCCTATAACGGATTCATTGGTCGTTAATCTCCTGGATACAGATATAATAGAGCAGCATACGTACCATATATCGCAGCCTATTTCACGTATTCGGCGCATCAGAAAGGTTGAAAAGTGTCAATGAGCACAAAAGGATCTCGAAACTCACGGTATCAATATGACGATATCCAAGCTGCAGCGCATGTTTAATCATGTTCACGACGTGTTCCCCTTCGCCCGGTCGCCCCATCCAACACCTATATGGCACCCTTCAGTTATAAGTCTGCGAATATGCGGCCACTCTTACCCTATACCGATAGCTGGCATCTGAGAGCCAGTGTTCAGTTGGAAAGACGGAACTTCGATTGCCATTACGCCTTCCTGGTCTGTCTTCGATGGGTTGGTTTCTTGGCTTTCTTAGGGTTGAGGTAAATGGATCGTCAAAGTGGGAGTAGAGAAGAGAGAGAGAAAGGATTTGAAGGTGTTCGCATTTCGCCCATCGCACTGAGCTAACACCGCGGAACTTGGAAGCTAGCCCGTGTGATTTTGAGAACCTGCAGAAAGTGGGCTTCCCACATGATAACTTGGGATGGCGGGAGTTTGCAGCTAGATGGGATGACTGGCTATTGGGATGGGTATCACGGTGAAGAGAGACCATGAATAGAAATTCCGAGTCGGCGAAATCCACAAGATGTCGAGGTAAATTTGCTATTCCAATAATATGGCCGAGACACAATCTAGTATTGTTTCGTTCGATACTATGTTCCTACACCGTTTCTAGGAATGAACATTCGGAGAACTTGAGCTTGGATGATATTGAAAGATATTGAGATCGATGTTCTGCGTAAGAGTTTGCTATGTTTGTCGAACAGTCCGATGACGTAAGCCGATGGAATTTATCAAAATCAAACGCCAAACTACTTTGAACCTTTACAACATCCCTTAGGCGCCCACGATATTCGATATTGGTGCCTCCCCTCGACAATGGTCGACATTAAAATACTGAAAAGGCCACGCACAGAAGCTACTCTTACACAACGCAAATTCTTCAAAAAGACTGCTCGAGGAAAGGTCATCAAAGGTACGATTGTGCGGTTAGTGCTCGAAAGAGTTCTACCTTTGGCTGATACACTTTCTAGTCCTTCGGGAACGATACCTTAGGGACGACGTACCATGCGGTATTAGCAACTGTCGCGAATGTAATACAGACGAACTCCCATTTGCCGGCGATCTTTCACATCCATTATTCACGAACGGACATTTCGTTCTTCCTGATACCAATGTGTTCCTATCTCAGGTAGGCAACTTAGTTATCAAACATGTAAATGCCGCTCCTCATCCTTGCTCTCAGATGGATCTCATAGAGTCCCCATTATTCACTCCGCCTATCATCCTTCTACAAACCGTCATGGAAGAAGTCCGACACCGTTCTCTACCGCTATATAACAGGCTAAAAGCCCTCACAAAAATGGACGATAAGAAGCTGTGGATATTCTATAACGAGTACCGATCGTGAGTCACAACTGTACACTTTCACTCTGATATTCATTCGTGCAGAGAAACTGCTATTATCCGTGAAGAAGCAGAGACGCCAAACGATAGAAATGACAGAGGTAAACATATTCAAACTATCAGATAGGGACAAACGTTAACTCGCAGCAGGCATCAGAAAGGCAGCTGCTTGGTACGCCTCACATATCAGCATGAACCGGCCTATCGTTCGCGGCCTATCCCCAAAACTTCCAACTGTGGTATTGATGACCGAAGACGCAGCGAATCGACAGAAAGCGCAGAAGTCAGGGATATACTCACTATCAGGTAAGCGACTAACTCATCCATGCCGCGTGATGGAGTCTTGAACGTCGCTCTAGTCCGAAAATACGTCGAAGGAATGCGAGAAGCGACTCAGTTGCTGGATCTCCTTGCCGCAGAAGGATCAAGCGAGATAGAACCCACTAAAGCTGTTGCGGGAAGACAAGCATTGTACTCCGAAGTGTGTTTCGTGACATATCAGAATCTTCGACGACTGAACGTATATCTTTCAGTATCTCCCCACGGCGACGCTCATCGCAGGCGTGAAGGCCGGCGAACTTCATCAAGGTCACTTCAATGCAAATCAATACAATTACCTCGAAGGAAGCGTCCCCGTTCCCGCGTTTACGAAGCCTGTGCTATTGATTGGTCGGGAAAACATGAACCGGGCAGTGAATGGTGATGTGGTTGTCGTCGAAGTCTTCGATGAGAAGGAGTGGAAAGCGCCTGGAGATGAAGTTGTTGATCAAGATTGTGAGTACACCACGAAACCGATATGTACATGGTAACCCATGTCTCATGCCAGCTACGCTCAAAAACGATGACGCTGAGGATTTGGAAGACGAAGGCGAGGGTGAAGGGCGGGAAGTGCTCGTAAAAGAAACAAAGCTGTTAGAAACCGAGAAAAGGAGTTCAGAAAAGCAGCCTACTGGGCGCATCGTAGGCGTCATAAAACGGAACTGGCGCGCGTAAGTCATATCTTCGTCTCTCCAACAATATTCTAACATAATCCTGCAGGTATGTATGTCACATCGACAGCACCTCACTGACATCGTCCAACACCACCTCCCTATCCCAACAAACGGTCTTCGCAACCCCAATCTCTCGCCTCCTCCCCCGTATCCGCCTGCGCACCCGCCAAGCACCTACACTAATCGGACAAAAAATCCTCGTCACCATCGACAGATGGGACGAAACGTCGCGCTACCCCGAAGGTCATTTCGTCCGTGCGCTGGGGAAAGTGGAAAGCAAGGAGGCTGAGCAGGAGAGTTTACTACTGGAGTTCGAGGTGCCGTATCGGCCGTTTGGGAAGGCTATTCTTGATTGTCTGCCTGTGGAAGGTGAAAGCTGGGTCGTGCCGCCGAAGAGCGATAGCAGCCCCGAGTGGAAGGGTCGACAGGATTTGAGGGATTTGTTGATTTGTAGTATTGATCCCCCAGGTCAGTTCTATTTTTGTCTGAGCAGAATCATTTTCCTTACATTGTTGTATAGGTTGTCAGGACATCGACGATGCTCTGCATGCGAGACAACTACCAAACGGAAACATCGAGGCGGGCGTTCGTAAGTGCATCTCCCCTGTGTCGAAGGCATCGCTAAATTAGCCACAGATATTGCGGACGTATCGCACTTCGTTCATCCTGACACGCCAATGGACAACGAAGCGGCATCAAGGGGTACAACAGTCTACCTGGTAGACAAGCGTATCGACATGTTGCCTGCTCTACTGGGAACCAACCTGTGCTCCCTCCGGCCTTTCGTGGAACGTCTTGCGTTCTCTGCTATCTGGGTATGGTTTTCTTTTCTAAACCTTTGCTACCCGTATCGAATCTCTATCAGGAAATGACACCCGACGCAGAGATTGTGAATGTGAGATTCACGAAATCTGTTATCGCAAGTAAAGCTGCTTTCACATATGAGGAAGCCCAAATCCGTAAGGATGACCCGTTCGTCTTTCCTCATACTGTCAATGCCAGGATATCATACTGAACCTTCATCTATCATGCTGCCATAGCCATCAACAAGACGCACTCACGCAGAGCATCCGCCTTCTCAATAACCTCGCCCTCAAACTGAAAGCCAAACGTATGGAAGCAGGCGCTTTGAACCTCGCATCGCCAGAAGTCAAGATCCAGCTCGACAGCTCTGAGAGCTCAGATCCGATAGATGTCGAGCAAAAGGAAATGCGAGAAACGAACAGCCTCGTGGAGGAGTTCATGCTCCTCGCCAACATCAGCGTGGCGCGCAAAATAGAGGAAACGTTTCCGCAAACTGCGGTGCTAAGGTCCGTTGAAATAACCACCCCAGGAATTATTTTCGTGATTTTAATCCTATTGATTTATATAGACGGCATTTACCCCCGCCCAAGACGAATTTCGAGAAGTTGCAAGATATTCTTATGAAGAGGAAGGGTATGACACTCGACGTTTCGAGTTCTGGAGCTCTTGCGGCCTCATTGGATAAATGTATCGTCAGTGTATTTCCAATCTTATGTTTTTCTCTAGTTTTTCATCTGTATCTTCATAGGACCCTAAAGAACCTGCATTTAATACGCTTGTGCGCATTATGGCCACACGATGTATGCTATCCGCAGAATATTTCTGCTCAGGTAGCGTCGGAAAGGATACATTTGGCCATTATGGACTCGCCAGCCCAATATACACTCATTTCACGTCGCCTATTCGCCGCTATGCAGGTATAGTCCGGCTAAAAATTTCCATCTTCATTCAAGCTCTTATGTCTGCTACAGATGTTCTTGCCCACCGTCAACTTTCTGCTGCCATAGGCTACACTTCGCTTCATGCTTCCCTGCATTCGAAACCGTACGTCGAGCGTATCTTAGGTGTCGTCAATCGACGGCACAGGATGGCACAAATGGCTGGCCGCGCAAGCGTGGAGTTCTACGTCGGATTGGCATTGAAAGGTCGCAATGAGAGGCAAGACAAAAATGTTTCGGCAGGACAGAAAACAGAGGTCACGGAAGAAGCATTTGTGATCCGTACATTCAGGAATGGCGTCGGCGTGTTCGTCTCTAAGTACGCTTATCCTGCATTTAAATTGAAGCATTCACTGAGCTTGGTCGTTGTAGATTGGGGATTGAGGGACTCGTAATGTTCAAGAAAGACATGCATTTTGATGCGGAAAATTACACTATAACAGTGGGGGAGGCAACAATTGCAGTGTTTGACAAAGTTACTGTGCGTATTGAGGTGGAGAAGGATCGCAATACACAACGCGGTAAGGTCAAAATGACCCTTGTCCATCCTATAGACTCTTCCCATCTTTAGTCACCTGTCCTATAGAAGATGATATACACATATGTTTCCTTCGAAGGTCACCTCGACCTCAATGACGCCACGCAGGCATAAGAAAGTCGCTCGGGTACTTGGGTTCTTGATGTGAATTGATATGTTCGCCTCTCTTGCAAGGCTTTGGGATAGCCATGTGAGACATCTGCCGTGGCACTGGATCTGCGGCGCGAGCCTTTCGAAATTGGTTCTTTCTGTCGCGCCAGAGAAGGGAAATTCTGCTCGTTAAATGGGGTGTTTGCAATCTGCTCTGCTTGGGCAGATTGTACATGATCTCGAAAAAGACTGGCAACGCTGAAACCGCCGGAGGGCCCTCGATATATCTTGGATACTTGCGCTAAGGTAGAGGGAGTCGAATGTGATAGCGAAGGGGTACTGATAACTGGGGCTGCACTACGATGGAGCGGATTACGTTTCGCTCCCAGGGCATCAGGAAGGTCGACACATTCATCAGCGACGAGATTCCAATCGACCCAAACTTCAGGTGATTTCAATACATCCTGCCAGTACCTAACCATTTTACCCAAAAGGGTCTTGGCGCCCCCAAGTGCCATGAAAGTCTTGCTGGTCACAACGATTGCTGCCCTCCGACACCGCGTTAGCATAACATTCATCCTTTTCCGGGAAGTCAGAAAACCAGCCTGAACGCCTGTTCTGACAACCGAAATGAGGAGATAGTCAGCTTCATTCCCTAGAGAAATTTGTAGTATCGGTTGTTGTGCGCAAAAGACGATGCAAAAGATTACTGACCTTGAAAACTGTCGAGATTGTAGACAGAATCCCAAGGAAGATCGACAGCCTTCAGAGCGCGTTCAATAGCTGCTCGTTGAGCATCATAGGGCGTGATGACACAAAAATTCTTGCTTTGATAATAATTCTTGACGAGGTGAACGATTGTGATCACTTCGGCTTCGTTCTAGTTTTTGTTAGAATGGGAAATCATGGCAAACGCGTGCAGCCAGCTACTTACGGTCCAGCTAGTGCCTGACTTCTTCTCTTCGGCCCTCGGAGGGCTCACATTTATGAACTTGACGCAGCCTGGATCATAGATGCGGTGATGGGATTTCAACTTCCTGTTATACATCTCTTGAGAGATGAAGTTTCCGACTGGCACAGGCATACGATCTGTAAGGGCGTATGTGAGATGAGGGATATGCTTTGAAACCGAAGGTAGATACAAACACTGTGTATCGAGAAAGCATTCTCGGTTGAGAGCCATTACATGCTCAAGGTTGAATATCGTTTCGATGCTTTGAATATCTTCCTGTCCGAATGGAGGCACTGATAAAAGCAATTAGTATGCTTGAAATATGAAGTGGGTCTATGAAAGCTTTACGTTGTTCCGGATCACCAAAGAAGCAAACCTTTTCAAGTTGTTGTCGATGTGTCACGAATATGTGCTACGGAAGCCAATCAGATACCATACCACAGAAACGGAAGCAGTCTAGATACTGATTACCATGAATTCATGTATATTAATCTGAGAAGCCTCGTCGATGATAAGTCTTTCGAGTGGGACTACTTTGAACGTCCCGTTATTTTTAAGGGCCGGGTTTGAGACCATGCTCAAAGTGCTTAGAATTATACGAGATGTCCCAATGATCTGGGCCATTCCCGTAATGTCGTCCGGCAGCTCGTCAGAGCGTATAACTCGTCGCTCTACGTCTGCGTAGAGGTGTTCATGCCTAGGGTTGCATATAAAGGGAAAGATTGAGCGATGATTGATGATACCCGAAAGAGACACTAGATGGGCTCTTACCATTCCCGATAGAAATCTTGCGATACAAGCAATTTGAAGTCCACTTCCTTTTTGTAAAACGTTTCCGCGATGTTTTTCACAGCGACATTAGAATGTGCCACTATCCACACGAAATGCCCACTGATGTCCCAGATGCGCGAGGCCGCAGCGATCGTGGTCGTTTTCCCTGTACCAGGAGGACCTAAGAGAGATATGAGCCAATGTAAAGGTTCGTGGCGAGTATGAATATACCATGTGCTACAACAATTGTTTGGTCTCCAACCATACTGCGTACAACATGGCACTGGGATTCATTGAGTGCCAGTTTGGCAGTGATATCGTCTACCAATGATTGGCTCAGGATAGATGTGCTTTGCCGTTTCAAGTCCCTGAGCTTCGGAAACCATAGAGCACGAACAAAGACAGAGTCTAGAAGGGTTTGTCGGCCAGTAAGCAGTAGATGTATCAGTTCCTCGCGCGCGTTTTCCGAATTGGTGAGGGCTGCACGCCCGATAACTTTCACTTGTGTTACTTCCCCGATATCGCGATGATGGCCTTGCAAGTCAAGAGTAGTGCGCCTCCCTTGCACATATCGAGCACTTGCGACGTATTGGCGCCCTTGGGTATTCGTCATTATAACTTGTGCCTGTATACATACATCAATAGCGATCCCGGATATGAAGAAGTTGATACGAACGTCTGCGTTTCGGCGGACCCTGGATTTAAAGCGAGAGTTGTCGATAACGGCTTTCCCGTCCTTATTCAGAGAGACGTCGTTGAAGTCGTTGGATGATTCCACAGGTTTCTGGCTTTCTATGATAGCTGATTGTTTGACCATCTGTGTCACACATTGAAGCTCCTGTCATACATTAGAGCTTTACAGGGTACGGGTGAAAAGACATCGACGCACTTGTGTGTGAACGAAGTTGGTGTCAATTTTCCTGGACTGTGTAAGTCTATCCTGGTTCTTGTTGCCAACGCTGGAAGACCAATACTTTGAGTGGACAATTGGACGAAGGCACAGTAAAAGATACGTTACCAGGCAGCGAGCCAAGCCTGCAAGCAGACATTGGATTGTTTCAAAGATTCATCCCCCAGCCAGAGTTGTGCAATCTGCCAGCGATCCGCATTCAAGAAATGGGTCAATACGATCTCCGGCGGTGATGCTCGTGGACCTTCGCCCCGTCTGACAAGAGCCAAGTCGGAAAGGTCGACACCACGAATGCGCTGACGAATACCAGAATGTACCAGGACTGCTATTCGGGCCATTGAGAATCCAACCAAGCAACAATTCGGTTTGTCGTCTCCTAGGGACTCTCCTCCGGCTGCAAGGAGGTTGAGAAGTCCCGCATCCAAGACGTCGATTTTGTTGCTAAATTCTATGCAGAAAACTGTTTCAGTGTTTGCCAATGCTATATACTCCACTTGTCCACTATTGGAGATGTGGCAAGCTACGCCAATAGCAAGTGTTGATACCGAGGATGGTGACGTGGGCGGCACGAGATATTGTACCCCAGCATGTCTCTCGGAGAGTCGACGGATATTTATCTTGTCTGGGATTTGTTCAGTGGGTGGAAAGATTTTCTGCTTCACGGACTTCATGCTTGGTAGTGGTTCAGGGTCAACAGGGCTGAACAAGGGAAAAAATACTTCCTGCATAGGTATGCGTGCACACCTTGCGCTAACTTAAGCGCCCAACAGCCTCGTTGCATGGAGTATAGCTTCTAACTTTGCGGAACAGTGCTGTGCCCGAGAGTCAGAAGAACAACAATTTGGACGATAAAAGCTGTACTTACTACTGGGATATCCACCCCTATATAGCGTGCATTGTCTAGAAATCTGATACTCGAGTTGTTTATGCGTTTCGTCAGATAGGAATGAGCTCAATATGTCCATGTACAAAAATAGATACTATGCTTTGGCTGCGCCGAGGCGTTGACAGCGGGAGAATTGCAGTTAAGCTTCTGCCAAAATTCGGGTGAACCAGAACGTAGTGGCGTATCCCATGTGGTCTGTGAGATTTATGAAGATCTCCCTAGTCGGTAAAATGTTCGTAAGAGCTTTTGATGACTGTGAGGTAAAGCAAGCAGACGTCGAGAAGGCCGCAGTGTGGCAGCCATGAGGAAAAGATAACGTGAATGGGAGGGCAAAGTTTGTTGCGTGAGGTAGCTGAGAAGTCGCGAAGTTATATCCATAGCTTGGTCTTCATACGTAGTTTCGCTGAATATAGATTAATTGATGCGTTCTTCATACGCTCACTGTACGCGCTGAATATTGAGTGTTTTACGTCTTCAAATTCAAACTTTCTATAGATCCATGATATTTGAAAGGACTCCGTCCTTTATATTAATGCGGAGTGTGTCTAAAGCCGGTGCATCTGATATCTCATGAGTAAAGATGGCGAACTAATAACAGATTGTAGCCACTGACCTACACAACCCCTCCAACCATACATTGCACCCTAGCGAAGCTTGCTAAACAGTTTCGGACCAGCGCATTCCTGTAATGTTCAAATTGAGAATATTTTGACGCAGAAGTGATATAGTACGAACATCGACGCAGTGCATCATGCTGGGTAACACGAAACGTTCAGCTATATTCACACTGGAATGAGACATACCAACTCACTGGACTGAAGATATAGCAAGAAGTGGGCCGACGTCAGTGTCACAGTCATACATAGAGTTAAAACAAAATCACGTACATCTATAAGTAAAAGTCAATATCATACAGAACAAAGGAAAGATACGAAAACGACGCACAGTTCCTCAACGCAGTCCTCTCCTTTGAAACCTTCTCCGCTCTGGACCTTTTCCTGGCAGTGTTCAAAGTGTTTTGTCAGTGCTGCACACTTGGCCGACTGCTTGCATTCATCGCGGATAACTGGGTGGATCTGCGAGGGAGTAGAAAGTGCCCTGAGTTAGCGTCTACATTACAGTGAATACTTAAGCTACGTACATCTTCAGGCTCCTCCTCTTCCTCTTCAGCCTCTTCGACAACAGCGACCTCTTCGTCGGCAGGCGCCTTTTCGGAGTCGGCGTGGGTGGTGGTGGAAACGAAGGAGGAGAAGAAAGAGGCGATAGAACTCATTTTGGTGGACGAAACTGTTGCAAGTTCAAAATTACAGCTGAGGTGATTTAGACGGACACTTTCGGAAGAGGGGTGACCGTGGGAGATTTCGTACAACGAATCAAAGAAGGCCGATTCGCTTCTCCATCTTCGCCGATCTTGCATGTTTTTGTTATTTACCACTTGTTGAACTGAAGTGACGATATTCTCTACTTACTCCATTCCTTGTGCTATTTGGTGATTATCATTGACGGAAGCGGTGTTGCTTGTCTCGTGTCCAGGAGCATTCTAGATTCGTCGGAGCGTCGTTGTTCATAAGTGGTCCTTTTTCTAGCTTTTTTGCTTGCGGTACTGAATTCAGCAAGGATCTTTGTATACGTGAACCGTTCTGTTTTCAAGCCTTCTTTCATTGCTCTATCACCGTACAGCAGAAGTTCTCAATCATCATGTGTTTTACTCCAAGTCATCGCTGCTAGTCACCTAACTTCCACCGCGTACTCTTTAGGTAGGCATCGTGCATCGCACAATCTTCGCGCCGACAGGCACACTGCTTACGGGCTAAGAGACCAACGAAAACACTGACACATTTTTAGGAAATCCCTAGTCCTCCGTTTTTTTGTGAAGATCCCAATTCAACTACCCCGTGGCTCATATGTTTTCCATTCCAACATACCCAAAACGTACCTGGGAATGATTCTTTTTCACTGTAAATGACGGGCCGCCAATGCACTATCCTATTATATTGCCTTTTTGGCACTCTGCCCATTTTGGAGAACTAGCCGAGTCCCCACACTGCCTCTCTTCCATCCCACCATGGCCGGGACGCTCAAATATACCTGGCGCATTATGGTTTATCTGGAAATAGGCTCTTCCTTGCTTTTTTGTAGGCAACGACGACTTTCTCGTTTCTCACATCCATCGCCCATTGGCTTCTCTTTCTCTATTTTGCTGCGAAGCTGCTAGTAATCACTTTCGCACTCGTCTTGGGTTTGAAAGGACGCCATGGCTCCGATCTCGCTGGAGAGCCTTACCAATTCGACGATGAACAATACGGTGGGCGCGATCCTGCTTGGGCTAGTGGGGGCTTCTTGGTGCGTATTTTGCAGCTTCTGGTTCAGTTTCACATACGAGCCTGATCAATCCGATAGGTTGTTCGGTATCACGACTCTCCAAGCATATTGGTACTACCACTCATATCCAAATGATTCACTGTTGCATAAATCCTCCGTGAATAGCTTCTTCTCTTTGTTTGTCGCAGCCTCACTGTTTTTCCAGGTCGCGGCTCTGTGGAGTCTGGATGCCTTTCATCTGGCGCTGGTGGTGCACACCGTTTATTCCTACACAGTGATTGGATTCGGGGATACATCTGCTTTGTTGCACATTCAATGGTGATTTTTTTCAATATACGCTTTCTTGCTTATATATATCGCTGAAATGGTGACCAGGACACTGAAAGTGAGTTCTGCAATAAATGTTCAGAAGATACAAGATCAGCTCATTAGAACAAAGCTTCAAGTCAGCGTCAATGTGAATGCCAATCTACACGATAAATCATCTCTCTTTTTATTGACGTCCAATATTGATAGGTCGCCATTGTTCTAATGGTGCATAGGTATATCTTTCTTGCCTCTGAATACGCCCTTTCTGACTGGTTAATCCTTAGCTTATATGCCTCGCGGGTATGGTTATGTATGATCGCTATATTTGGTTGTGCAGGACATACTTACAACGAAAATATTTCATGTAGTAAGCGGATATCATCAAGGAATTCTCGGATATATTGTGGTACGCGATCCATTACTGGCCAAAGTCGCTCGCTCACTCATGTCTTCTTCCATAGGTTTCAGTAGTTGCTGCTGGATTCGGTAAGTAAAGGTTCTTAATTATAAGATAACTAACATACTCATATACGAACCTAAAGCTGTCGGTGCTTTGGTAGCATATTTGACGTTTGTCACGGCATACTCTCACTCCCAGTTGTATTCAAATTGTTTATGATATAGGTACACGGTCCACACCTTCCTGGAACTTGAAAAAATCGCAGTAAGCATTGGTGCTATTTAATCAAGCCTTTTAGCTGAGTAAGTTACAGTGGGGCATTGATACTGCCCTTGCCACATCGACAGCGATTGATTTCATTATCGCCGCTGCTATGTGTTACTACCTGAGCAAAAGCAAAGGAAGCATCACCAGGTTCGTTCTTACGCGCATGATAATCCATATTCATTCATTTCATACCGGTTCTTCTAGGTTGAACTCGCGAATTTCGACGATTATCCAGTATACCTTGAGTTCTGGACTATTCACAAGGTATCTCACCCGTCTACTGTGCTTAGTCGGGTGCTGATGATTCACTACGGTCCAGCGCATGCTCACTAGCAGCATTGTTTTCGGTGAATTCCTTACATGATTTATTATCGAACCTCACTCATTCTGTCTCTGCTTTCAAGTACATCCTTCTACCGAACACTTTTATATTTCTTGCTCTCGAATTCCTTTTGACAAAATGTAAATCCTATTGCCTTTTATGTCAGCATGTCACTCTGCTAACAACCCTGAAGTCTACGTTGGTTCTTTTATCGCCATGCTCAACTCTCGCGAGCGAAAAACACCTGGCGTCTCATCATTTGGAGAATATACCACAGACCCAACACGCAAACAGTTTATTAATGTCCGCGCTGCATCGAGCGTTTACAATCCACGAGCAAATTCAATGTCAGTAGGATCGGATGAGACACCTGTGCGTGTGCTACTCATAACGTAAGGGCGTTATTCTGATTGTATAGTCCCAGACTTCTCCGCCTCCAAGTGCAGTCAAATTAACAAGGTTACTGTAAACAATACATATTCAGGTTTTGTACCGACCATTCACTATGAGACAAATTTCAGTTCGTTCTCTAATATGATCTACAGTTGTATACTTCTCCAGATGTTGAATAACCTCGTTCTGCTGGATGTCATTCATTATCGCTCCTTCATGCTTCTCAGCGCCCTTGTGTTTTGTTCTATCTCCAGTGTACTACAGAATGTATCAAATTACCCTTCAGGTAGAATAATTTTTTCTGTAGTTTGGTAACTCTCAGAAAATCATTTCAGTAGTATATATCAGGTCGACTCAAAGTTATAAGTCACAATTTTCCGGCCAGACCTTTCGTCCTTTGAAAGTAGAAATGAATTGAAACTAAAAGTTGTACCCATCACGCCACGCTATATAATTGATCGTTGATCGTTGAACATTGAGCGCTGAGCGTTGTTTGATCGTGTTATCATTCTGTTCTTGTCCTCAACTTGTCCTCATCTTCGAGAGTGGTCAGAAATATTTTCGAACTAGAACAACAAGTATATCTAAACGACAGTTTGAAAATCCTGATGCCGAATCCAGTTTCGTAGTGTCAGCCAAAACTGCAGAAGGAAACCAGCTCTCGAAACCTCTTCTTCCTCCCGAATTCATCAAGCTCATCGAGTCAGACCCGAAGCTGAAAAGCCGTGTGGCAAGTCGGGTATATTCATTGTCAGATCACGAAGACAGGGTTCTAATGCGGAACTGGCACAAATTTCTAAGCCCAAATAGTGAGGTTTGCCTTCCTAATGGACAGTACGGGTTCACCCCAGCCTCCAAGCGTACTTTTACACATCTCGGCGATATTCTGGGCCTATGCAAATTGCTCAGATGTGGTGCAAATCCGGATCAGCAAGATAAGGATGGCGTTACACCTCTCTGTCTCGCACTCAAGGAGCTGGCGATTTCATCTATCCCTCGATATTCGTCACTAACGGAGGATGGGAGGCCGTATACTACCCTCGAACTGGAAAAGGGTCGAACAGAATCTATAAGGTCATTCAAATCTTGCTTGACCAGCATGTGGATGTCAATAAACGTATGGAAGGTATCTCATGCTTGGAAATCGCCTGCACGGCTAAACACTGGGAATTGATCACACTCCTTCTCGAGCATGGCGCTAAAATGGTGGTTCCTCAGTCATTGTTAGCGGACATCTTTACACGGCACGAGCAGGAAAAATTATTTGCGTTAGTGAAGATGAAGTCCAATCTGGAACGTCCGCCTCAGGTTTGTCCTTGTTGGTCTGGGAAACTACTCAAGGACTGTCACGCCGAAGAACAACCATACCCAGCGAGATTCATATGCGTCTGTGGCTCGGAAAAGATCTACGAGCGGTGCTGTCTCCACAAGCACTCTGTGATAGAAAAATGGGATCCTGCACAGAGGCGAATACTCCATTATTTCGATGACGGACTCCCGATCGACAACGAACTTCGATCTAACATAAATAGTTTAGTTGCGGCCTTGATAGGGCCGTCTATCGATCCAGCCTTCACATATGCACTAGGCCGAAGTGCATACCATCCAGCGTAAGTGATTTACATTCAATGTTCAACATGGTGGGCCTACTCTAAACTTCTTCATCACTTAATTTTGTTACAGCCCACTTGGCTCAAATTTTAGTCGAAAAATACAGGAAGGATGTCAACAACAATGGAATGCCCTCGTCGACGAGTACATAAGTAAAGGAACTGATAAGCGGTCCCGTTTTGACATAGAAAGGGCTGCCAAAATTGGCATACGGGCAGGGGCCTTGATTGGGACATGCGAGGGTAAAGGATGTTCGAAGGTAGAGAAAAGGGACGTGGACACACTCAAAATATGTGCCAGGTGTCGCATTGTAAGGTTTCAGCTTCAAAAACCGGCAATTGTTCACTGACGTCCTTGCCATTTCTTGACAGGCAGTATACTGCACTCCCAGCTGTCAAAAATCTTCCTGGTCCAGTCATAAGCTCGTATGTTGTACAGAACATCAGGTGGCCCAGCCACTGCCCTCGCAGATCACGCTTGCAGAGTTTGGAAATATGTACAAGCCGTGAAACAAGGTCCTGAGAGAGGTCATGATCTATTTGATAATTGTTCGTCATGCGGGACAGCAGTGTCATCCATGGTGAATATGTATGAGTAGGCACAGAAACGAACAAAACGACGCTGGTGGTTGATGCCTGCTGACGTGTAAGATGTGTTTGCGGTGTATTCATTATTTGTGATTTGTCCAAAAGCAGGTCCAAATACTGCAGGAACGGACGCAGTTTTCTCTGCCTGCGTTACATAGTCAATGTAGAGTACCCGAAATTAGACCCTTCTAAGCCTCTGGCCACTAGCGTGAACTGCTGGGCGGCTTCTCTCGTCTTCTTCAGTGAACGCGACCTAAATGGTACATAATTTAGACGGCACTTCTGAACGAATTAAAGAATCTACAAACCCAGCAACAGCCTTGATGAACCTTAATTTCGCGTCAGGAGTGGCCTTGCTGGTGACAAAGTCATCCTAATTATAAAGGAGTAAGAACTAGACTTGAAAAATGTTCCCTTGACACACTCACCGACATCAAAATATCTTTCAACCATTGCGTCGCATTCCCTGAGGGCCCATTATCTGTGGCCCTACTAAGCAATGTGCCAAGAATTTCGATGAGATTGGGAACGGCACTCCGTGGAGCAACACCTGCGAAACCCTGGAGTACGGCTCGCATCAGTGCACGTCCATGGTTTAAAAGAAGTGTTGTTTTGTGGGCGGATAGTTCATCACGAATGGATGTTCGATGTATCAGTGTTGACTGCAAACCAAACCCTAAGAGGAATGACAAAGGGAAGCGCTTAAGGGACGGCTTACGACGAAATTTGAAGCAGCGACAAGGGAATATCTTTCTTGTAAGGATAACGCACGCGTCGCACATTGCAGTAGCGCGTCCAAAAGTCCAGGAGGCAAAGTATAGAAACATCCCGTAAAGTCTTGTGCGGTCTAAGGCAAGTTACGTGAATATATTTCAATGACGATACGTGAAAATAAATTACACACCCTATCCATACAGGCAAAAAATTCTTGAACAACATCAGGATTCTACGGAAGGATTGATTATCGCCATCACTCAGAAAAGAAGAAACAGAAAAGTCTTACTCCTTCCATAGCACCTCCCACACTCAATACCGTCAGCCCACATTGAATCAGAACAGGCAGGGCCGTCCGCACTATGACATCAGCCTCTGGTGACGGCCCACTTTTGAGGTTCAACGAAAATACAGGAGGGTTCAGCTGGGCAATGAGAATGGCCGCGAGTGAAAGCCATGCCGCCGTTAGCTGCCGTCGCGCTGCGTGACATACAAGTTCGAGCAGAGGACCCGCAGGCAGAGAGATTAGAGTATTGTCTGAAGGTAGACATGTAATCGACTTGAAGAGATCGCTAATGGCCTGTTGGCAGGTTAGATTTGTATGATATTCATCGAAAGACGGAGATTTTGCAAACACACACATTGCTAACAGAAGCATCCATGGACCACTTCTCCATCACGCCTCGAATAACGGCAAAGATATTTTCACGCAGAGTGATTGATCTAGGATCTTGCCGGGCCAACTTAACGACTTCAATTTCACTCGAGCCTGAGTCGGACTCATCCTCTAACGCATTCAAGCCATCGGAATTTCGTGTGAGACCCTTAGCGACACCTGAGAGTGTTTCGAGGTGCAGTATTGTTGAAACTCGTGCTTCTTCAGGAGGCTATCGGTAAAAAAAAATTGAGGATATATGAAATACACCGAAAGGAGTACTTACATCGTTGAGTATTTGCAAAGTTTCATAGAGCTTTTGGATAATAGGATTTATGATTGCCTGAAGAGGTGACCGACCAATAAGACGACGAAACTACTATTGTGGGCAACTCACTTCAATAGCAGGGACCTCTTCGTTTGGTGGCATAGCTTGGATAACGCTAGCGATAGATTGCAGAACCTTACTTTTCTCGGAATCCTAGGACAAAGCCAAAATTAGCCTAACGATATATTGTATATACTTGCGGTGACGAACAGGAATGTTGCCAAGCCCTGCGTGCAGTTCTCCGAATGCGCCAATATGCACCGCCAGAGCTTGTCTGTTCGCTTCGCAGAGGTTTCGCAGGGCTGTTGCCGCCGATAGACTGAGCGATGGATCAGGAAGGGCGGATACAACGTAAGTCAGGACAGTAAGCAGAAGATCGGGCTGAGAGGAGTTTGCCGTGGGACGGTGGGTGGCGAACCAAGATGAATATGTACCTATACGTGCGAAACTACTACATAAGTTGTCTGTTTGTCGAGAAAGGGAGGACAGAACGCACCGATGACACTCAATGCAGTCCGTCGCACCCGCGACCGACCGACGGAAGGCAGTTTACCAAGAACACTAGGGCTGAACACGCGACTCATTTCCGGTATATTTTCCATATCAAGAGCTTCCTGTATTGACATAATGCAATGCAGAGTAGCCTCTATCTCCTATGCAAAGACTGACAGTAAGTAGCCAAAAAGAGCCCGATAATTGCAAAACATACCTGCCACCCGTCACCTTCTCGTCTCGCCGCTAAGCGATCGACGATGTCACTTACAAAATATATCAGCATGTCGTTTCGAAGGACATAATATCTGAGCAAGTATTAGTCGAGAATAATTAGGATGATAACGAGGCAGCCATACGCGTTGATTAATGTGTCGCCTACATCCCGTCGGTATCTGGAAAATATGGAACAGACTGAGCGATGGGTGAGGGTTCCGAATAATAATCACTGACACTTGAAATTTGTCGACCTGATCTGTGAGCGCGAGTCATTTGTTATGTTTGTGAATCATTATTTAGCATAGAACAAACCTCGAGTCCATCCACTGTTCGGCGGGGGAAATGCGACCTTCTTCCTCAGAGTTTGGACCAATTCCCGGAAGACAGCCTTTGCCATTGACACTTGGTGAGATTCGCCCCCTTCTCCCGTTGCTGGAACAGCCGGTGAGTAGTCTTCATCCTCATTCTCCATGAAGAAATCTGTGCTCCATAGCGCCTCCTGAAAGAGATACCAGAACCCGAGCGTCATCTCGCTTTCCTCTTCATCTACACCATAATACCCAGGGAGTCCTGTGTATACCAATAGCAACTTTAGGAAGTTTTGCACCAGGTGACCTTTTGTCGTGGGCGGTGTGTTGACACCGGTGGATACGGGCGCTGAGGATGATATATTAGTCGCAATGTACGCTGTCGAATGGTCGCCAAGTGCGGCGAGGAGCTTGCATAGAGAATGGGATATTGAAGAGACTTCTCCAGTCGAGAGTGTGCTCTGAACGATACCACCACCCGCGACGTCCAACCACAGCAAAAGTGGCTCAGTGATCGTTTTACTGCCAGAGCCATCAGAGAGTGCGGAGTTGGTTGTGAGCTCTTGCAGAGCATCTGAAGCAGCGATAAAGATGGATTCCTCGGGAATATTGGGATTCAGCAGAGCGATGACGGCTGGAATTAACTTTGTCAAGTCACTGTAACAATTTGAGTTCCGATATCGAATAAATACGTCGTTATGCTTACTTGGCTTTGAAGTAGGACATCCAAGCTTGTAGACAATGGAGCGCAGAGATATACTGTTCTGTTGGGCTCGCGTCGAGTGGCCGTGTAATCGCGTCAAGGATGATGTTTACGATCATGTCTGTCGCGTCCTTCAAGGTTTGTAACATCTGAGACCTGTATATGTCAAAAAAAACATTGCATGAAAGAAACTAGTCACGACGTACTTACTCGGCCCCATAAGATCTGCGCTAGACACTTCCTCCGCTACGATTGATAGGAAATCCAGAGAATGTGTGCTAAAGTCGCGAACGCAATTGAAAATCCAATTCTCCCATCGTGAAGGGTGTCCAGGTACGAGTTTGAGAGCTAGTGAGGTAATCTGAGCCGAAAATCAGTAAATGTAGGTCGATCATTCCGAGCGTTTGACCCACCGCGACATAAAGCTTTCGAAGGACGAACTTCGGACATCTATTCTGAAATGCATCTAAGGTAGTCTGAACCATGACATTGGCAAGTTGAGGAGCAAGCATATCAGGAAACATTTCCCTTTGAGTTAATCAGAACAATATCTCGGTTGAATCGTGAATAATGACTTACCAGTCGCGGGCTATTTTGACCTGCGCAGTGTGGGCGCCAAAGAATTGAACATTCGGGTCTCTGTTTCCCAATAGTGGAATCACCAGCCCCCATGCTTCCGGTCTCTTCTGGATCTCAAACAACTCTTGCTGAAGACGCCGAAGCTCCTCTGGTGTCGTCGTGGGTGTTGGTGGCGCGTAAGCCTGTTCGATTAACTGGCGCGAAGTGAGATGGTGAATGATGCTGTTTTCAGGAGCTGACTGACTTGTACGACGCGTTCAATGTCATAGCTGGAGAGTGAAGGTAGAATATCGCCTGGAATTGACATGTAGTTCGATAAGATAATATACAGAAATGAGATGATGGTGGTAAGAGTCAAAGAACAATTCTCACGTGTTGCCCATGCACTTGAAGTAATGTGAAAGATCATGATCAGCGCTCAGCTTCAGTAGGACTTCGTTCGGACCTTCGCAAACGTTGCGAACAAGCAGGACTGAGGCGAATTTTGGGTGAATCGTTCGACAACGACTCACGGGTCATGCAAAGTAAAGCATAGCAAAATTGAATTTTGATTGCATTGACTGACTTAGATCAAGCATTTGAGTCGAATTTGTATCTTGTAGTGAATTTTGTAAATGCCTCAAGTTGTTTGAATGAGTTAATTGAATATTGATCATGACGAGATGCAATTTCAAAAAATGACTTGTAAATGGGAGCGATAAACAGAATATGATGGAGATACCTGCGATCGCTCATCTCATTTCAGCCTCGAGGCTATAGCACTGAGTATGACTATATCAACAACTAAGTATTACTGTTGAGGTACATACCTAGATGAGCCTGCCTTGTGCGCTTTGATATCGAGTATCAATCATCACGAAGACATCGCGGCAACGTCGCATTTCTGTTGGGGTTGAATCTTAGATCATTAATTGCTCAGGGAAAAAAAAGGACAGCCAAAGATAGGTAGTTGGCCACGGGGTGCTTAGGCGCCTGTAAGGCGGACGTACAGATATCTAGAGGTCAGTTAGCGGACAGAACGACGGATGCCACCAATTAGGTACCAGTTCGAAAGAATGTATAAAGCCAGTTTAGCTAGAACAAATGGCAGGTTAGTATCGCGCCATTGAGCCCTTCGCACCAGTTTCTTCGTAGTTTATGTACAACCGTAGCTTTGCTTCAAAGTAAGGACATTAACCATAAAGCTGCCCACTCACCACCTTCGCAGCGGCGATGGCTACGCAGCTTGGAGTTCCCATCGATCCTAAGTCGTTCCCAGCTATCCCCCACGTCGACAAACCAAGAATACCACCTGCCCAGACCAACTGGACCTCCATCGAAGTGATAATACTTTCCGTTACTGCTCAAGGTTCAAAAACCGGAGCCAAGGCGGCCCATCCTGCTGCAGTCAATGATTCTCATACGCCTGCTGGGTACGGCTTTATTTTTGGGCCGACCAATGGAGCGACGGGGGGCGCCTGGTGTATGTGAATTACTGTGAATGGTCCAAGAGCCGCATTAATTAAATGGGACGTATCCGAACAGTTCATGGGATTTACCTTGATTGATGAATACACCATCGTGGCATGTGCTGAGCTCTGCAACGCCAGAGGACCAGATCCGGCTGGGGAGCCTGTCAATTCTTCAACATCTAGCTTGCCACAGTCAACGGTTCCCAACAAACGACCTGTGCATTTGTGAGTGACATCAATCCAGCAAAGCCTGACATGGAACTCACGAAGGAACCTGCAGTATTTCATATCTACCGATATCTCTACAGCCACAAACCTCGGGACCAGCGAGCTGCAAATCTCAGAGTCGCGTGGATATATGCGCGTAAATTTGATCGAAGACAGCGGTTTCGAAGGTTGGAATTGCACAGTATGTTGTCAAGGCCATCCATTTTGCTCAACTAGGTCCTATTTCGCTTGGGAGGTCTTGCCCCTTCCTGGCTTGGCAACTCTTGACGGTGCCACGACCATTCTCCGGCTGGACGGTGCGCATACAGGCTTTAGCTGGGCGGCTATAGGGTGCTTCGAAACACCATTAAATCCAGGAATTCTCCAACCTGTGAAACAACCGTTGCATACAATTGCAGGCCAGACCTGTGATAACGTTCTTTCACCAAGCGCTTGCGGAGAGTGCAGATGGTACTTTCAGCTCGCAGTTTCATGTGTTATGGAACGGAAACGGTGTCCTCTCAATTACGGGCGCGGTCGAAGATAGAAGTTGGAGGTATTACCAGGTTCGGGTTACGGCGATAGGAGACGACAATGTTGGGTTCGAAGATACGCTTCAAAGTGCAAGCTCGGCCTGTGCTCTGGATGATGTCTTCCTGTTCCTTGATAATTGAATTTACAGTTATGTACCGAGAAATATCGCCATAGGAGTCCTTGAAAGGGAGCTTTGTAGACAGAGATGCATATGGCTCCATTTCGGCACGAGCAGACTTATAGGATGGTCCCGGCGCTGCCGAAGAACCATGCGTATTATCCACTAGTAAATATTTTGGTCAAGCATTGGTGAAATATATGCACACCTTGCGGCATCCGCATAAAAAATGCAGTGTCTTGCTGGGCGTATAGCAACTTTGATAAATTCTCCAGAGTCTGTGTATATTGTGCGAGCATGTCCCTGACTTCTGCGCTTTCTGTCGGTTTGCCGCGTCTTCGGTCATTCAATTGAGAGCTTTTGGATTTGACCACGACCCGGTGGACGAATTAATACGTGAGGCGTACCAAGCAGTGGATTTTATGATGCCTGCTTGATGTTAAATATGTCCCTACCTGAAAGTCGGAATATGCTTGCGTCTGTCATTTCTATCGCCCTGGTTCTTCCCGAATGTTACAATTCCTCTGCACGAATCAATGTCAGAGAGAACGAGTAGCCGTCCATGGTCTTTCAAGAATTATAACTTCGACCGTCATGCACCTAAAGGGTACTGTGAGAGTTTAAACCGAATTTAAACAGTAGAAAATCGAGATGGGAGAGCAGAAGAGAGACGCACACGTGATTGTTATCTACTTCCCGTCGGACATTTATTGAAATCGTCTCTCTTCCATCACTCAAACTTAAATGGAGCTGGAAGCTACGCCAACTTGGACACCAGAATCTTATGACATCTCTCGCGTACCATCTCTTCTGTCGGTTTTGAAAACATCCCCATATTCAGGCGAAAACGACAACTTTCCTCGTTGTGGAAAGTGGTATGTAAAGAACACTACTTCATACGGAGGAAGCCTAGTCAATGTGCTCGTATAGGTGTGCGGATGGATTGACTGTGCTAGTACAAACTGAAAGTGGAACGTTTCAACGATTTGACGTGTAAGCAAAGCTCGCAATCTATCTGTGAAGACATTGCTTGAATGACTGAAAGGCCTTCTCAGGAAAACACAACGCGTGAATGCGGTCAGCTCTGCGCAGCGCTGAGATATATCTCTCTGATTTTGTATTGTATAGCCCAGGAACAGACACCCTTGAAAGAATTCCGTCAGGCCGCGCCCATCCTCGATTTCATGTGGTATCCGACCGCGTCTCCCAACGATGCTGCCTCGTTTTGTTTTGTCGCTTCAGTCAGAGAGTGTCCTGTCAAGCTTCTAGATGCCTCAGATGGGCGGGTGTGTTTCTCTCTTACTTTTGAACCTTTTGTATGTTGACTTGACGTACGAAACAGCTTCGCGCATCGTATAAAATCGTAGATCACCGAGAACGGTTTATTGCTCCACATAGTCTTGCTTTTAACCTTACTGCTCACAAGTACGTTCTTTCAATATATATAGTCAGCCTTATTTGAACTTACGTTTTATTAAGACTCTACTGCGGATTCGAAGACGCGATCGAAATTTTCGACTTATCACGGCCAGGGGAAGGAACCCGAATGCCCACTACACCTTCCAAGAAGAGCAAAGATGGGCTCAAAGGCATCATCTCGTCCTTAGCGTTTTCTTCCTCCTATACAAGCGACGAATCCTTCTATGCTGCTGGAAGCTTTACTCCTACCCCACACAATATTGCAATGTTCAGCGACGCGCAGACGGAACCCTTGATGTATGTGGGAGGAGGCCCCCGCGCTGGTGTCACACAAGCTAGTTACCCTTTCCTCATTTAGGCTATGCATCGTGACTTATGCATATTTCTGTAGCTCCGTTTCAATCCTACGAGACCCCACATCCTATATGCTGGCTATCGCGGACATGCCAGCGATAAGATCTACAGTTGGGACATCCGTTCTAACGTTGGTTCTCCTCTGGAAATTTTCAAGAAGTCATCGGTGGAGGGAAGCACTCTACGGTCGAATCAAAGGATGCACTTCGATATAGATGTCGTCGGACGCTTATTGAGTGCTGGGGATCATGTTTGGCTTTTGTTCTTCACATTTATCGCAATTCTGACTGATGAATCAATGTCTAGGATGGAAGCATATCGCTTTTCGAACTCAACAGCACAGACACACTCGAGCATAATGACCTCACCTCACCTGTATCGGAGGATCCTGTTGACGATACGGAACCCAAGATTTCCTTGCCGCAGCTACGATATCAAGCTCATCATGGTATGCATTTTCGTTCAATCTCTATAATCTACTTATCTGCCAACGTTGTAGACGCCGTTGGATCAGTCTCTTTTCACCCATTCAAGCCTTCCATTCTCTCCGCGTCAGGGTCTCGACATTTCGTTGGTCGGGATGAAGGCAGTACAGATTCTGATTTAGGCTCGGAGTCGGAGTCGGATTCTTCGAACGACGGTGGACAAAAGGTGCCTCAGACATCTACGCAAAGGCGAAGGGGCCGACCGCGGCCTGTTGCTGTAGATTCGACTATGAAGATATGGGATTTGAGTGTACGGGACGTATGACACTCACAGCTGGAAGGACAAAACTTTCATCAGTATGTTCTGACTTCCTTCCCGTGTTTTTCACTTAGCCTCAATCTCGAGTGAACAGGACAATCATTAGGTAATATGCATGTTTATTCATCTACTGTGGACGCAGATGTATCTGACTACCTGAGCCTACTTAGGTATACTTGATTGCGATCATGACTACTGCACGAATTACGAAGCTATATATCGGGCTGCTCCTGTTCGTGTATGAAATTACTTCTCTATATGAACACGAAGAGCGTGATCGTCACTGACTATGATGTAAAAGTCCATAGAAATAATTGTCTTCCTGCGTTTGAATGTTGACAACGGAAATTCTCCCAAAACTGTATATATGAGCTGATTCACTTCTTCCTTTTTTACACTCTTGTCCCACACAGGCGAAGTCATGCTGAGATTGAAACATTGCAACCCAGAATATTTGTCTTGGTACAATTCGTGACTCCATGGACCGATGATCAGACCCGCGTTTTCAGCAAAGCTGAGTATAGGATTAGGGTGTCCCCCCCAAAATTTGGTCATCACGATACGAAGATTTATTTCTTCGAGACTATTTGTCGGCACGTTTTGCAGAATACTAAGTGCCCATTGGAGCTCCAGATTTGGCATACCCCAGTGGGAAACGCTGAATCCAAGGCTTTTCAACGAATACAATTGAGCAACATCACTTGGCTGTACCAATTTATGCGAAGTAAACCACTTGTAAAGAGAAGTGTAATTGTGGACAGGATGCGTAGGGGCCTTTCCTATTTTGGCGGCATCGAGCCAGATCTCATTGGCGCCCATCAACGACGTCCTAAAATAGAGTTCCTCTAAACCAAGTGATGAGCGCAGAACGGCAAGTCTGCCAAAGTTGGATGCTGAATTGTCCGTGAAGGATATATCGATTTTTCTTGGAAATGTCAAAGACACATCGTCGGTACTATTGAAGGTATTTTGCTGCCAGAATTGGATGAGCTCTCCACCAGGACCACCACTACCGTAGGTTGTGACACTGCCTAGACTCAGACAATTTAGCTTAAGCCTCAACTTGTAGAGGTCAACAGGCTTTTCGATTGTGTCAATAGGAGGTAGCAAAGCTGTCGTGTCTATACTGATATTGTATAATTCCAATCTTTTCAAGCGTCGAAACTTCATCAAGAGGTCTGATGGTACACCCTGAATTCCTTCGAGGATGAGCGTCTCGAGATTAGGTCGCCGAACAGAGTATGTGAAAAATTCTTGGAAATGAGTCGATATCCGCTCCCATCTGCGTGGCAGGTATAGAAACGTCGCCCGAAATTGTTGCAAGCCACCCATCTTGAGCAGACAAGATACCAAGTGAGCGCCAGCATCGTCCGCACCGTCTAGAAGCACTTGGTACCTTGCTTCATCGAGCATCTCCTCATACGTATAAAAATTAGTTGCTGGAGCCCTGAGCAGGATTTCACCAATCCTTTGGTCTAATCTGTGGAATGGGGTAGCACAATCGCAGATCGCCAAGTCACGAACGAAGGTAGCAAGGCGTGGATTCTTGTGGATTAGCGAAATAAATTTGCCAACTCTTACGAGGGCGTCTTTGCGTTGAAAGTTGAAGGTCACATCCCGGAATAAAATGCGCTGGCAGATGTCTCGTAAGATCGGAGATGAGCTACTAAGTGCCTTGATACAGGTGCGGTCTTCTGCCACCGAGGGATTGAGGCAGAGGTGCTTGTGTACGATCTTATCGATTATTTCATAAGGAAAGGGGAAGCCGTGAGTTGGTGGACTGAAAAACACCATGAGATCTGAGATTTGATGTTGATGGAATCTTTGGACCCATACCCAGATTTATCACGGTGACTTTATATCCATACGCCACCGCAAGTGGCACAAATCAAGCCACCGCTGAGAACAGCCCCAGAATGAATTGGCCATAGCCCTCAGATACCATGACACGCGCTAATTCAAGCACATACATATCCCCCCGATCTGGGCGTCTATCTACGGCCGTCGGCCCGATGCTCGGAGACTTGGCGTTGGGAGTACAAGAGACGCTCAGAATACTGGATTATGATACGTATACTTACTCATGAACTTTGGTTTGGAGTTTTTGGAGGTAAAATACAGTTTGTTTCGTCTACAAATACATGAAGCTTAAAGCTTAAAGTATAAGCATACAGAAATTGGGCGCACCGTGGTCAGCGCCGAGGATGACGAGGAGATTTTTGTAAGCATATAGAACATCCAATCTCATTCGTGAAGTTTGACGCAGCATATGACCTGGTCCTCCGCGAGACTTGCCTTCTGACTGGTGTCGGGCGCGGCTCGGCTGATCCAGATTCGTCTGCGTCGAAGAGCGCTTGGGAGCAGTGGCCACTGCTGCCGATCGGGTTATCTATGTACTCGGTCCTGCCGTTCGAAGTTGTCGAAAAATGCCGTAAAGTACTAAGTCTGCAACATATATGTATAGATAATGTTAGGTTATGGTAACGAACCAATTGTGAAGGGAGGGGGTCCCTCCGACCAATTTCTCATGGCGTCCTTTCTATGTCATTGTGTTCCAGACTTAGCGCCGGTGCTCGGGGTGCAGAGTTTGTGATACCAGCAGGAATAATAATATCAGATAATCTCCACTGTCCCCATTGACCGACATGGGCTCGACCTATCTATACAGACGTTGCGAATCAAGCTCTGGTACTTGTCTTGAAGCTTGATCTCAAACCTCTTCGAAAATGAAGTGAAGATTTAGTGAAGCGGATCTCGGCCCGAGCACTAGCAAGAACTTGTAAATTACAAGTCCCTATGCAATTCGTTGGGTTTCTACAATCAGTTCAACGACTTCGGATTCAAGCTCAAGCCTGGAGCAGATCACGGGCTTCACCGCTGTACATATCTAGGCATTCGGCGTTGGATATCATAACTTGCTTAGACAGTCACGATAGAACGAAGTAAAAAACTTCTCGACGATGCTACAATCTCGCTCCTGGGATGCCCTAGAGAGCAAGAACCATTTACCCCCTGCACAGTCGTGATACGTCCCGTTGATTTGTCTGTGGTAATAAGTAACAGACTACAAAGAATTTGATGCTACGTTGTGCATCAAGGCCAGTCTCGATTTCGAACTGTCTTTGGGTGCGGCGTTCTGTGCGACTATCAATTATATCCATCTCGTTCCCAGGAAAACACGCATCTAAGCGGTTTCCTGCAACGCATTTGCAGGCCCATGCGAAGGTTATGTCCAATCCTTCTCTCAATATCTCACTCATATAACGTACATCTGGGACATGCGGCGAGGCTCATGGGTAATTTTCGCAGAAACGCGGGCACCATTAGAATATCCTCGGAAATGGCAAAGATAGTACAGGCTCAGTTCCCCGATGGGGGAGTTTTACCACATCTAGCTCAAATTCCTTCTACACGGACAACTTCAGAGACGGATAGACGTTGGACACTGAGAGCGAGACAGTGTTGTTTTCGCACATCCTGATCTCCGCGAGACGGGGACAAATCTTCGAATGGTTTCCTAATATTAAGCTCTGCACGTCAAAAACATGGGTGGCGTGCTAACTTGAGATGGCTGAAACTCTGAGGTTGAGATATCAAAGGTTTCAACTCATGAAATCTGAGCGCCGGGCTTCTAGAGTGTGATATGTAGATGGGTCGAGGCGTGGTGTTCTGAATCTCTGTATCGCACGTCCCCGTATCTGTCAAAGAGTGGTTTCAATTTCCTTTTGCGCTCATGGAAAACGACAAACTACTCTGCAGCTTGATAGATTTCTGTTGCGTATCTACCGACACAGGGGACGTAGCACATATGGTGTTCTGGCTGGAGGGGAATGGGCTATTGCTGCCTCCGAAGGGTAAGGCGCCCAACAAAATTAAAACCTCGCCTCAAAGCTTACCAAGTTTGAGAAGAATCTACGATATAAAGTTTGAGTATGCCATGACCCTCAAACATGGGTATGGGTAGGATTTCATACGACGATTCGAGTGAGTCTCCGAAAATTGGGTATCAAAGAATAACACGAGAGCAAGAAAGCATGGTCATGGCTACTAAAGGATAATCTCTACTTCTAATATAGGTACAAAAAGAACGAAACGATTTAAGAAACAAAGGATGGACAGTGCAGGGCAGACAAGAATGTAGCTATAGTAGCAGCAACAACAAAATAGACAGAGAGCGGGGGAATTAAAAACTACACAGATCCGAATCCCAAATACACACTCGTTGCACACGTTGAGAAGCACACTGACTCTACGTGATTGACAAGTTGACAACATTTCCCCTCAGAAACACACCCATCGCATCGACCGACAAGACAGAGGACCCGAACCCCGGAAAACGGGAGAAGAGAACAGAATTCCTCTATCCACTGAATGCCGATGGATCCCTGATCATTGCGTCTTCGCACCCTAGCCACTCAAGCCACTCCAGTGCATGGTACATCGCCCGCCTCCGAGGCCACTGTTCTAGTTCCACGATACCGTTCCCACTGGTGCTTCCTCCCCCGAAGTTCCCTGGACCGCCACCACTGAAGCCAAATGACCCCCCGCCTCCCATAGGTGCAGAGCTTGAGCCCGGTCCCGAGGTGGAGATCGGCCCCGACATTGAGGCATGTCCATGTACATGACGCCCCGCGTGTAGAGACACCGCGCCGCCTGCTTTGGGATTGGGGTGTATATGGACATGATGTTGTCCGTACGCATGTTGGGGACCTCGGGTACTTACCCCGCTGCTGTGAGGGCTGTGTCGACCAGACGTATTGGACGTAGACTGAGGTGCACTGGATGTCATAGCAGGCGACGAAGATGTCGAAGAGGGGTTCGAATTTGTACCAGCGTTGGAACCGGTACCATTGTTCCCTCCACGATGAACGGTCCAGTAGCTGTTCCCGATGCGCACTACGCGTACCATTGGGAACCCGTGCTCCACCACTGACGCTGGATTCCGAACGTTGACATCGGTAAGACCAATGAAACGTAAGGTTGTTGGAATTCCGTGACGGAGTTGCTATAACGAACGATTATAAGCTCGAATTTAATAGAGGGGGAATATAGTAGACGTACACTCAAGAATGGGATCGGATCCCTTGCAGCTGCACACCCAACGTCGAGCGTCAGCCTCAATGCTAGGACTCCTCTCGGAATCAGCCAACTCGCGAGGCCAGGCGCAAGATCGGCCGGGTAGCTGATCTTCAGCCCTCGTAAGGCACTTAAACTGGGGAGCACACCCCACACTGATGCATCATAACCAACGAGTGGTTGCATGCCCTCATCCTGTACCACGAGATGCAGGGAGCGTAGTTGTGGACGACCCCGCAGGAACTCGGCGATGGCGGGGAACAGATCACGATCAGTGACGCGCCGCCCGAGAGAAGCAACAGAGAATGCGAAATGCCGTAGGAATGGTAGCGCCGGAGGCGTGCTGAGGACGGTCGTGGAGGATGATGCGGATGGTGATGGAACGGAGAACTGAGTCATTAGCACCCCACGCACCTGCGCTGATAGGTGGGCACATTCCAGCGCGCCGCATGCAATATCAAGGGTCTCGAGCTGACGCCCATTACTCAGGATGTCTGTAAAGAGGTGGCTGTTCGCTGGTACATTCCCCGTGAAGTATATTGATGTAAGATTTCTGATGCTCAGGGCTGAAGCAGGGAAAGTCCAGTGTGCCGAGAGCGCAGGGATGGGCATTGGCATTGGCATAGCTCCTCCGCCCCCAGTCAACGACAAAGAGGAAGATGCCACCCCTACGGGTGCGAGATCCAATGCAATAGTTCGTAGTGTGGTCTTATTCTGCGCGAGCAGTGAATGGAAGGTGGACGTCGAGGGGGGCGCATGGGGGCTGGAGGTAGCAGATGAAGAGGCAGCAGATGTAGCATAGGCGAAATGTGTTAGGTGTCTCAACTCGAGGAACGATAGGTCGGCCGGGCTGTCGGGTGATCTATGAATGTTGGGACCAATAAGGTAAAAGGGGGAAGCAATCAGCGGAGGCGAACAACGAATAAATGAAAGGAAAATCCCGTCAAACGGGACCAGACGTAGGAACGTGGCAAATAAAAGCACGGGTACGTACTTCAATGATAACCCACGAAGTCGCGGACTGGTTCTTTGGAGAATGCGGAGAACGGGGACGATGCCGTCGCTCGTCGATGAGAGGTGTACGTTGCGAAGATTGATTAGACGCGGTAGGGCGTTCATTAGCATGCCTGCGAATGAGCGTTAAAGGTTACTTCATAGAACCTCAAAAAGAGAAGCAACACACCTGTCTGGAACGCGATCGCCCCTTCCCTCTCCCTCCTGAAAGCATAGATGCGCAGTGTTCTTACCGCACTCGCAAATACTGGGTCCGTGATGATACGCGTTAGAATATCTGCACTTCGTTGGGCGTGGCTCGCATCGTCGTCGACATCACTTTTATGTGTCGCAAGGTGGTGTTGCAGCAAACCACGGTGTCCGCCTGTGTGATAAAAGGCGTCCTGAGACAGGCCTCCTAGTTCATCAGCCCCCTCACCTTCTGCGGCAGCCGCTGTGAAATGCAGATCTAGCTCCCAGAAGAGTAATTGCGAGGCAATGCGAGAAAGTGGGTGCGGAACGAAGAGCAGCGCCTTGAGGTCGCGACGCGGGAGATGCAGCGCTATTTCGCGCCAGATTTCGTTCGACACACGGTCTTTGAGGTTGTGTTTTGGAAGCGGAGACAGAAGCTAGATGAATCGGGTTAGGCCTGGCCATTAATAGAAGGGTATGCGAATGGACGAATCAATGAAAGAGGGGACCGTTTTGCAGACAGCGCCCAGAAAGACGACAACGACGGCGCCCCAAGGAGCGCGAGAAGCAGGATGAAAAAGGATAACATACCTTCTCCACGGTAACAGAGCGCTGATGCAGCAGCGCCTTAGCTTCCGGGTTGTCAGGCTCTGCGTCCAACGCCGCATGTAGGTCTATTTCCACACCGCAAACAAATTAACAATTCGTAAATCGGCGTTCATGCGAGCTGAACCAGAAATTAGACGCACCTTCCTGGGCCCCCAGATTCAATCCATGAGCTAAGCGTGCCCGCGCACGCAAAATGCGGGCCTTCGCGACGTTCTCTGGGCTGAGTGTGCACACTTGCAGACACGACTGGATGGCATTCTCGATGACGGTTTTTGAGCGCCTGTACGTAGACGATGATGATGTGAAGAAGAAACAGGCCAATCAGCGGCTGCCAATTGCGCAGAACCAATAAAAAAACGCGGCGGAGGCGCAAAAAAGGGCGGAGAATGCACCGAGAATTATGTACATACGTACCCCTCAAATGGAAAGGAGCGCATTGCATAGAGCAGCAGATCGACCTTTTGGTTGTCGGAGAGGTACGACGAGACATCCCGGATGCTCGCGTCGAGAATTTTTGGGTTGAACACGTTGGCCATTGGGAGAAAAGCGGACGTAGGAGGTAGTGGTGGGTATATAAAGAAGAGATGACTGGAAGGGTACACAGATTGGAGTTGAAGATGCGCTGCTGCAGCTTGTTGCAGGTGTGTTCGCCGTCGCGGTCTAGATGCGTCTGGATCCACCTTGTTACCCAATGGCTTCAATTGGTTGATCGGGTGACAGGTCCCATCACGGCGCCCCCCCTTGATATGTTTTCCGACTTCCCAGCGGCAATGTGCGGCAGCCCGCCGCACCCACGCCGTGCACCGACAGGCAGGCGCGCAGGTATGACGCTGCTCTCTGTGTACACACAGTCCATGAAAGGATAAGCCGGGAATTGTAAACTCTGGGGAGATCCTCTGTGCATGCGGTGTCATGCAGCTCGGATTCTTTAGCGGTGTATACGGACGCAGAACCAAGGCAAGAACGGCTCCGCGGTGTCGGGGAGTACGAGGGCAACCGGGGGTGCAGCGTTGATCGGCGAGAACGCACGAGAGGAGGTTTACGGTGGTTCTGGGTCGACGCATACAAGCGACAGCCTCAACGAAAATCAAAGTACGAAGATGGAAACAGCAGGAAACGTACTGCGTACATGTGCATCAACGGGCGTCGTCGCCCAAATACAACGCTTCTGTTTTTGGTTACCAGGACACAGGAAACGAAGGATCCATCGATAGATAATTCATGAAACAAGTGCGGATTTGGAGGGTGAATGGGGTTTGCAAACTTCCTACTTTGACGTTTAACGTTGACAGTGTCGGACGACCCCGTCAAGACGGTGCTCTGGAAACATCGTCGTCAAACATGACGCATATATGATGTCGAATATGCCCTCAGATGGCGATAGAGAGTCAGCGAGAGTCTATATGCACACTATGTTTCGAACACATGGGTCCTAGCTCTGTCAAAGAAGGTCCACCGGGCCTCTCTCACCTTGCGCCATGTTGCTTTATCGTCAGTCAAGTTAGTCAAGACTCAGGGATCCATCTATAAAAGATATTGCAACTGCCATCTTCTGCAACAAGAAGATCCAAAAAACGCGTTATCAAACAGGTTAGGTACTGACTGACATAGTTTTTGGATTTGCATTAGAAGCAACGCGTCAACACTCATGCACTTCTCTGAACAAACGATCCTCTCACCCTTTCTGTACTATTGTTGTGGTCCCTATTTTGGACACCAATATCTGGAGCCGAGATAGATCAAAGAAAATTGCAATCATCCAGGATTCTGGACCACGAGGCTTCGGCTACTTATCTTTTGGGAGCTGGTGGATGATGGTGGTAGGACGCAGGAGCGCGACGCGAGGCTCTCCTCTACACACGCGTTTTACGTAATCTAATCAGTGTGGAGGCACGGCGACGGGCCGTGCTGGAATTTAGGCGCTCGTTTGATTTCTTGGCAATGCAGGGCGCTCTCTATGCGCAAGAGGCATAGAGCTCATATGAACGTACTCTAAGCGATATCATACGTTTCTGTGCGAATTTTGGTCGATGAGAATTCCAGAATACGTAGAATTTCGCTAAGTCTACAATCAGCTGGTGGTCCACACGCCATGAAAGGATAAGTCGGGAATCGCAAACTCTGGGGAGGTCGGCTGACAATATGCGGCATCAGCGTCTACAAAGGTTCCGGCAATGTTGTATCTCTTCACTCGCTCCAGCTCCACTCGTCGTACTCAGTACTCCAGCACATTCGGCGAATAAATTCGTGCTGGATCGCTGCGAGCGCGGCTTTTGCATATGTACACGCAAATGCAATCTAATCCTGTCTCTCACAGCTTCATCATCCTTCCATTGCACCCTGTCCATTACGTCGTCCGTGCCCACCCGCCGTCGAGCCTTCTTTATCGGCATCCTATTCAATCCTCATATTTCTCCGCCTCATTTCTGAGGAAACCCCCACGTTCTGCGTCTTCTCTCGATCTTCGTACAAGTCAACATATCCACACTCCTCTCCGAATCGAGTAGTAAGTGCATCGAATGTCAATGCCCTTGTCCTGTACCGAACGAGCTTTCATATAAGTGCCACTATCGATCCGTATCCTCCCGTACCCTGCTGAACCTAGAACACGATCGTGCGTGCAGTCTACGAGTCGAAGATCCCTTTATGCGTCCCATCTGAGGTGAAGGCCAGACTGAACACTATTCTGACTTCGAAATCTCCGGTACACTGTACCAGCCCCGTCAAAATTCTTACTACTCCCGACATGCTCGGTCCCTACTTAAACTCGGCGTACGCTCTAAAACTATGTATGTCTTCTGCTCCTTCCTATTTACTCTATATTTTTAATTTATTCCTTACAATGTTCTTTCCCTTTTTTTTCTCTTTCCTATGTGCCTACGATGTGCCACAAACTCCTGAATCTAGATTAACTCCACGGCCAAAGCACGCTTAGAGCCTGAATTGAGACTTTGCGGCACCGGCTCATGTCCAAGCTACATCCAACCTGAGCGCTGAGCAGGCGCTGCCGGCAAAGATTCTAGTGGATCTCACCAGGTCATTCCTCGTCCCGTGTCCCGGGTGGCATAGACAGGGCAACCTTAAATTCTTTCCCTCGGAGGTTATTACGGAGTCTGTATGGCTTGAGAGAAGCTATAGTCTATGCCGTTACATGTGCTGGACACGCAGATAAAAATAAATGGGTGAACTCAAGGATTACAAGCGAAGGTATATTTACACGCCATACACTCATAGGTATTTTAACTATCCCCGTAGATAGTCGGCCTAAAGCTGTGTAGAGCGAACTCCCAAAGATACAGCTTGACTTTTTTTCGATGTATATATAATATACTCAGCCAGGAAACGACGGGGCCTGCAGTTCTCAAGCGAATTCTTTCCCTGACGCCTCCCGCTCGCGAATAAAATATATCGTACATGATAACGACATGCATCTCAGAACCAATGCCGATGATGCCCTGGCTCCACAAAGCACGCGCTATGAACATCAACAGGTCCTCTTAAAGCCTCTTAGACAGATTGCAGCCCCCTGGCCCAGGCTGCCCTGCATTATTTCCTTATAAATACGCCTGTGCCCTGGCCTCTCACAGCTTCAGCAGCTGAAGAAATGGAATGGAAGGCGGGACGATTTCGCCGTTGATTCTGTAATCTGCCTGAGCGCTCGCACCCGCCAGTACAATCAGCCTCAGCCTCAGCTTCAGTGACAGTGGACTTTCGGGGGGAATGATAAGGTGGACAGTCTTCGAAAGAGTAAGCAGACGTGCAAACTTAGAAGAGTATCTACCCGTAAATAGCAACATAGAGAAAATGCCTGAACATGGAGAGAAGTTGCACTTACATCGGTACGTGCTCTACTGACCGACGCCGGAGGGCGCGTCCGTCCGCGCGTACGCCCTCGAAAAAAAAATGCGGACAGTTCCGGTCGGAGCTTGAAATACGTTCAACAGAACTCGAACCGCACAAATTGGTCCCACTCCTACTTGTGCATGTTCGTTCCTAAACTTCCTACTTACAAAACTTCATGTAGTCTCCCTTACTAGACCCTGAAGCTTTCGGGAGTTCGATTTCTGCCAGGCTCAAGACTACGCGCACTCTAGCCTAGTCTAACAGTCGGAAGTCCTCAGCCATCCTCGATGTCAGCCTCCCGAGTCATAAAAGGCGCTTGTGATGTAGTAAAACCAAGTACCGACGCCCACTCGCTATGTTTTGGCTCCGCACGGCTCCGTTCGCGCTCGCGGCCGTCACCTTCGTCAATGCACAGGTCACGATAAAGGACACGGCTCCCTGCATCTTGAACTGCATAGTCACAGGTGCTTCGGAGGGTGGTTGTCCAGTGTATGCAATGTTCCTCTTATAACTTCTATGAGCACAATCAACCTATCATCGACACAGAGACCTGTCCATCTCGTCTTACAAATGCTTCTGTGCGTCGAAGCAGTCTCACAACACGACAAGCGCATGTCTCAAGAAGTTTTGCGAAGCCAACGAGATCCAGCTCGCCTCCACGTTGGAGACGCAGATGTGCGCGGCCGGTAAGCTGTGTTGAATTTGACGTCAGTATGCTATTCCTCGGCTGATATATTCCTTAACAAGCCGCTGCGGATCTCGCCTCTAACGCGACGGGTAGCAATTCTACTAGTGCTGCTTTCATGCTCAGAGATAGTGGCGTATTGCCTGCCCTTGGTGCCTTTGCTTTCGGTCTTCTCTTAGTCTAGGCGTCTCAAGGCAATCCTGAGTGCTTGTGTCCTTGTTGTTTGGTTTGACGAGCTAGAGCATCTATAGAACATTAGACGAAACACTTGACACAGACTCGTGGAATGTTGTTCTCCTGAGCTATTAGTGTGCGTGGGACCTCAGCCTTTGAATGTGTCTCTTCCTTCCGTTCTATCCAAGTTCTATCACGTCTTGAGCCTGATCCGAGAGCTTTCGGTTTTGTCTAATCTCAGAAAATAGGACAAGTTGTGATCTTCTTGTTCATATAGCTCAAGATCGATACTCACACTCCCTCTGGTTATTTATTTGTATCGCCAATGTTCGAATAGTGCTATCTTCACGCCACGATGTTGAGGCGATATAATATCTATTACTCCCAGAGGGAAATAGATACTCTATTTAGAGCTTCGTCGTCTTTGACATGCGAACATGGGTGTAAAAGCGGACATATGTTTATGACATTGACATTGACATCTTGACAATCATTCTGAAGTTTGAACTGTACCTGTGTCTATCGGTATACCAAGAGGCTTAAACCGATTGCTCTGCGTGCGTTTTGTTCAAGGGTTCAGATATTCAAGCTTCAGTTGCACTGACTTCCAGAGAGGTGTTGGGAGCCTACAAAATGCGATGGTGTTCGTATTACAAGGCGGTCTAAGCCCCCAGGGGGGATCCAGAAGCGCGAAGTTCAAGGGGCGAACAATCGAACTTGACACCGGCGCTGTTCAAGAAGCACCCTACAAATGAGAAAAAAATAAATCCTTGATGAGCTGAACAGATATAAGAGGGCACGCAGCAGCGGTGCAGCAGGATACAGACGTTCTCTCCAAGTTCGCCCTCCTTTAATTTCATCTGACAACATGCGCTTTTTCAACACGATCGTGTTCACTCTTGCCCTGCCTTTCCTGGTCACTGCCCAATGCGCAGACGGTGCCAGTGCATTGTGCTGCTTTGATTCGCAGCCGGTAAGGTTACCGTTAAGTTAAGTGACTATCCGAATCCTATCTTACAACGGTTCACCAGGCCACAGTCGACAATCTAAACCAATTAGGAACTCTCCAGAACACGACACTCCCTATAGATATTCCTGGAGACATTGGCTGTGAGTACTCACTGTAGTGTTAGCCATGTTTCGATATATTTAAAGTTTTTCTGTGCAGTACTTTGCTCGGGATTGGATGGTACATGGTAAGGCGGTTTGAGTGTTGAAGAAGACACCGAAACAACATGGCTAAAGTCGTTGATTGCCAGCGACCCAACTCTTTCCCAGCAGTTATGCTGCACTTCCGCAGATGGATTTGTGAGTTTTCATCACTGAGATCTACGATCGTATACTGACATCTCGCTTGTTCAGAACGGCGTGCTTGCACTTGGGTGCTCGGCACTCCCATCGTCCTAGATGGCTTCTCATAACCTATATCATCACAAGAACGTGCTCTCGTTATAATCCTGGACAGTATACGGAGGCTGTTCTGTATATCTGGATTCTGTATTTCATATTATATATAAGCCCATCTGGAAATTTCAATAGCTACTGCGCTACAGAACCAGAACATGCACAACGACTCCATTGATATCACCAACGTTCTGCAAGATAAAAGGAATAAACATCAATTGAAGTATATATTATTCAGAACTTGAAGCCTCCAGCGAGGCCCATGACGTTCTCAGGATCTACGGAAGCCTTCAATGCTTGGAGTTCAGGCAGATTGCTTCCGTAGAGATTCGACAGAGGCGTGTCAAAGATAGCATAGTTGGGATACACCGCAGCCCCCACGATGCCAGACTGGCCTTCTGATAGGGCAGCGTTGTAAACTTGCGCTGCGCTGGCTTTGGCAGCATCGTGGAATTCTGAGTCAAAAATAGACGCGCCCCAAGCATAGTAGATATTGAAAGGCGTCAAACCTTGCGAACGTATCGGAGGGTACGCGGTTGTGAGGGCGTTATGCGTATAGATATTGGAAAGGAAAGGTTCCACGTCATATGAAATGAAGGTTCCAGTCCTCAGACTGAGATGTGTTCCCCAGAACTACGATGACACGAACGTTAGCTGGTGCTGGGAAATAAGGGGAGGTGTCACTTGCAATCGTTTCGTTCAGGATCACGTCCAGAAGCGCCGGTGTATATTCGAGAATAGAAACAGAATTGAAGATTCCACTAGTAACAAAACGTTAATTATACTGATAACAAGACGCCGGCGGATGCAACTCACCGTGAGCCACTCGTAGCATTCGACGGAGAAGCTTGTACAAGCGAAGTGAAGGATCTCGTGCTGATATCCTTGGTGAAGAATGGGATGGCCAGGAAATCGTCGAAAATGCCTGCTGGGGGAGTAGGACCATCATAGAACAGAAGCTGCGAGATTCCAGGCTGTGATTCGTTAGGCTCTGATGCATCCTTACGGGACCAATATTCACTCACTTGTCCAAGTAGGAAGTTATACGTTGTTATGATGCCAGCTTTGGGGTCGGTGACCTTCTCTTGGAATGCTGCAGTAGCAGCAGCAACCTGAGGGATAAATGGGGCAGTAATGGTTATCAGACCACCCTATACTCGGCGTCAGCAGTTTGACAACTAGGAAGAAGCTTTATTTCGATACATACCCAGACTTGAGTCTGAGGGAATGTCTGGAGCGTAAATTTGGTAACAATCCCCTATTGGACAAGTAATTAATATTGGCAATAGAATGAAGCGGAAAAACAAGAACGTACGAAGTTGTTGAATCCACCCTGTTTCATGAGGAAAATGTTAGGGGCAGTGTGGATGAGTCGGCTGCATTAACACTAACCTTGAGGCCTTTGAAAAGCTCAGGATCAGAGGCTTTCGTAACGGTAACAACATTTCCGTTGGGTTTCACGAGCTCGTAAGCTGTGACTGTGTCCACAGTGAGTCCATACTGATTTGTTTTCCATGAGTATCCTTTAGGCCCCAATCGTCAATTCAATACAATGGTGAGGAGAAAGTAGAGCAAAGCGTACCCCCTCCTAATGTGAAGCCCGCTACGCCAACTCCTGTCACACGACCTCCAACGACGTTAACGTTGAAAGGCTCGAGCGCCTCGTATACATCATCCCAGACAAGACCAGCTCCAACCTCCACTGTTTGACTCGTTGCATCGTAATTGATATCGGAGAAGCGATACATGGAGATATGGACACCTGTTGTCGAAGAAAATCCAGGGTTCGAGGCATGTCCTCCTCCCTTGACCTGATCTCGAAAGTTAAAGGTGTCTCCATAAACGTATGCGGTAAATTAAACATACGGCGAAAGGTGTTCTTGTACTGCCTACTATACCCAGCTTAATGGTAACGCTGGTGAGAGGTAGACAATGCAAATGAAGGTACCACTCACAATAACTCCAACGTCAGTGGCTGTTCCAGGTTCCACAACACATTTGGCTTTTTGGCTGCTTGAATGGGCCCAGTGATATACCCCCTTTTCATACAATGGGTGCACTAGAAATCCACTACATCAGCGTGAAAACCCCACGTTTGAAAGCAACATACACGGGTAATAAACGTCGCTCGCGGACGAGATGGCACCAGCAATCTGTACGCATACTGGATCCAAAGTTCGTTCTTCCAGTTGTGGGACGCCGTAAGCTAACCCAGACAAAGCCAGAGAAATAAAAGCGCGCGTAACGAGAGACATCCTACGCCAGAGTGTCGAATTTCAGTTGTCATTATTTATACTCTACATTTTGAGGGCCTAGAAAACGGTTGATGACACCACTTACACTACAAATATAACGACATTGCTCGGCAGGCCGCGACATAATATGATAGCCCTGCTGTTAGTCTGGGAACAATAAGGAGCAATAAGGTCAGGGACATGGAGTTGAATCGTTGACAGCCTGACGACACACTTTCGTATGAAAATTTGCTTGATGTGGTCAGGATTTTATCGTGATAGGCGCTGTGATTGGCTCAAGTAATTGTCGGGGATTGGCGCTAATAATTGAAATGCTGTGCCACGCCGACGTCCCGATGTTCCGAGTGACGTACGCAGATTTATTCCTTGAATGCGCAAAGCGTCACCAGCGTCACCACAGCTGGGATTTGGGGGCGTAGAAAATCGTATCAATATTAAATTAGCAAGCTGTAAGTATAAAATCTCTGCAGATTTTTGCAGACTCGAAGGGACCAATGTCTTCGTCGATATCATTTAATTTAGATGATCCGAAACATGACGACTCCTCGGGCTGGGGCTCCAAGTGTTGGCCTTGTGATTGTCGGACTCTGTTGCTCTTCAATATATTTGCCCGACGTCGTGCTGGTCATCCCACGCTGTCTGCATCAGGATATCATATTCCAAGCCATTCCAGGTGCTGAGCTGCACCGAAGGGCGCACCGTGGTGCAGTGCACTGACATAGAACTTGGAAGTCATTGTTGCCCAAGAAAAGTTGTACTTGAACAGGTTACATTGGCCAAATATCGGTGAAATGTCAAGGAAATTGCGCCGACATACATATGTTCACCATATGACTCTAGAGAAACGAAGTTGCATGGATGGGACTGTCATCTCTAACATCGTATGGCAGAAAGTGAAACAATTAATCCTTTCTAAGTAATGTAATGGAATCAGTCTAAAGTCTAGGTTGTTTATCTAAACATGTGGTAAGAACGAAGTCCACTGGACCTCCAGCAGCGCACCCGGTGGGAGATGGCGTAGGGCGATCAATGCCTCCGTGAGCAGAACGAGACGAGCAATGATATAAATCGGGAATCCGATATAGATAGCGATGTTTGTGGAAACATCCTTCAAATCCTCCAAGAAGCGTTCCAAGCAAAACGTCTCCGTCTGAAAGTAAAAGCTCTGAGAGAGAACAGGAATGACCATGAAAATAGGGACGCCCGTAACTATCACGGAGGCGACCTGCCAGATCACTGCCTCAACGTGGGTCGGAAAGAGGAATTCCCAGCCCGCGCAGTGAATACCGCCAAATATGATACCGATGATCGAAACGGTCCCTATTATACGATTGCTTTCCTTGTCGGTAGTGTTCATGGCGTAGAATGGGTGTACTTTTTCCTCCTCGTCTTTGACGACGGTGCTGCGCCCCGCGAATTCGGCCATGTCACCGAGGCGGGCGTATATTGACATGATACCTTGCCATGGCCATCGGAAAAGGAAGTCGATCATGAAGCGGGTCGTGGCATCCCCTGTAAGTGAGATATGATAAGAAAAGAACACTATGAAGATTATTGATACTCAAGTAGAAGACATACAGTAATGGCCAACGGATTTCGCAGGTTCATGTTCAGACGGCGCTGTGATACGTAATGGACTGCTGACTGAGGCGTAATCAGAACTGGGTGATTCTAATTTTAAGGAAAACGGATAAGCATGAGGTGATCGGATAACTGGAATTATCGCTCACCTTTCTCAGGGATAGGCGCATCGTGGACATAAACCGGTACTCTTGTTCGAACATCGAGCGGTTTATTCCACCAGAAAAAGTACATGAAGCTGTTCAAGGCGGCGAAAGCAAGAGTTACGAGTTCAATTTCAGTCATGATCAGACCTTGAGCTCGGCGGGTAATACATTGTGCGATAAACCAGGAGGTCTGTCCGATTACGAGCATCTTGGACAGTGCGTCACCCTTGCTACGGTCTTGGATTTCTTCCTCAGTGATGGAAGGGAATTCGATCAGTCGTTTTTTCAGGAGTTCTTCCATGCGCTCTGGTGAGAGAACGCCGCCTCGTCTCGAACCATAATATTGGACAAATCCGCCCATTTGAAGGAAGTATCCGTGAGTCTTGGTCCATTTGTGTTCGTCGTCTGCATATCAGTATAATCAGATGAAGATCTAATAGCCTATTTGGTTGCTACTCACCTCCGTAACGTATTACCAGCTTTCTAGCGCCGAGCCACTGCCTGATGGCCCAAAAAATCATCATCTCCGGGGCGATGATTGTCCAAACCATAAGTTCAAGACGCGTCAGAGCAACCTGCCATTCTCTTGTTCCCGGGGCCGGAATGTTAGGATGGACACTGACCCAAGAACAAGCGACGATGGTCACAACGCAAGTCCAGATAATGTTCAGTAGTGTTCGAGTATTGGGACATGAGCAGTCAAGATCGGGTGATACGAAAGGTGTAGACACCCGTCGGGGAACCTCCGTGACGAGTGTGGGTGCGGCATGGATACTTCGATGGAAAGCAGATATTAGGGTGAGCAAGAAGAGCATGTGAGTGTAGTTGACAATACGATTTCGTGGGCATCGTATATATAAAGCTGCGCATCGGTAATCTACCTGTGACGCAGCATGGAAAGCGGCGTCGAACGCAACGAGGCGTGAAGAGAGAAGGGTAACAGCATTTCTAGGGTGTGTCTTTAGTGAAGAATAATTAGACCATCACGCACACCCTTTGGAAGATCTTCGTACAAAGCCCATTACATATGCCAACGTGTCGTCGGTGAGTCGGATAAGTAGTCGGATGACTTCTCCGTAAACAAGCGTTGAACGTTGAACCATAGCAGAAGACAAGGCAGTGTCGTAGGAACATTGGTCGTCGACAAAATATCTCCTAATCGAAAGCTATGGAAGAAACAGACAGAGAGTTCTGTGGACATTCATAGTTGAACGTTGAAGTTCAAGTCGACGATGATGGACAAAGCAATTGGGCAACCCCCTGGTTGGGCAACCCTTTCCCAGGATCTTCGCCGTCATGCCGCGGAGCACCGGCATCCTTTCGGCCACGCTTTGTATTTTATAAATTTATCATTTGGACGATACTTAGGCTGCGGGTATAATTGGCGGGTGTGTGTTCTGTGCGTAAAATTATGATACTACAAAATGCCTTTCTCGCTCGTAGTACGCCACTGAATGCTTCCGAATGAGATTTGAAGAGTCAAACATTCAAGTGCAGTTTGACTACTGTTAACGTTACCGAACTATTCGTGGCTATAATAATTCTCATCGTTCCAACCCTTTGCTTTACTATAGTATTCAGTACCTGTTTACAGAGTTGTAGATTTGTACCATGCTTTGCTTTGGTGGGGAGGTACACGGTCTACACGTTCAGCCTACGAGCGCTTGAGCGTATGCTAATGCCGAGGTTGTCGGCCGTACTTACGGCATACCGGCACAACATGGGGGTTTCCCAATCGAATTATGCCAAAGCACGCGATCGATGATCTTCTCCTGCCCGCGTGATTACAGTCTGCGTGAGCTGTGATTTCTGAGTATAGCTTCCTCTACTCGTACTGTTAGGCCAGAACACAGATATTGGAGCGAGCACGAACTCAATGGGTATGCAGTGAGAATAGTCTGGAGGCAGTCTGGAGTATTCTATACCCGCAGAAACTTGTTCCGGTAATGAAATGATATAAATAGAGTCAGTACACGCGATAGTCAATAATATCGGAGTAATGTCTGCTTTGTCTACATAGCTTTCGCAAACGTTCAGAGGTGACCTAGGACAGAAGTTGTCGGAACCGTCCATAGAGAATTCTTGAAGCGAAATACATGTACGCTATTGCATTCTAGGAGTTTAATGCTTACTAGTAAGCATGCTCTCACGAAGCCTTCTGCTTATCGTACTCGGGAATAAATCACTGAAGGAAAAGGTGCGGAGCGTACCTGGGCTGCCTAGTCTGTTTGAAATGGATTTTCTGAACGGATTGTCTACTAGCTTACAAAGACGTCGTAACGAATCTCGCGTATGAATTATAGCTCACGAAAGCACGGGAGGTGAACTGTGGAATAAAATTACGCTCAGCAAAGAGAAGGATTCAATGCTGCTCTTAGCAACTCACATCGCTTCCGCAGGAATAGCTTTGAGATCACTCACGGTGCCGATCGTTTCTTTGTATCGACAATCCGGTGGTGTATGAGATATACTGGAGTCCACGGGGGGGTAAACACTCAACATGTGTAGATGGGCATTAGTGTCATGGTTTGGACACCGGTTTGAGGTGACACAGTGAAGAAGGAGAACGGAATCTTTGTATTTCCATTTTGCATTGTGATGGATCTACGTATACGCAGGCAAATCAACCTAGATAGTCATCAGCAGAATGCTTATGAAACAACTAGGGATTCGTATTTTGAGATGTTAGCCATATGATGATCTTATTTCTATCTCTAAGCTTATTATTATTTGTGAAAAACACCCACTACACAACCTGTTTGTCGTATCTAAAAGCCGTACACTCCAGATCTACAAGTGTGCCACTCCGGAATTTCCTCATCAGGTACGTTCACCGCAATGAACGCGTATTGGGGCTACTGAAAACTACTATATCATATACATTCAGATCTGGCAAGACGAAAGTTCTGTTCTACAATGTACTCAATGATGTCTACCCTAACACATGGAATTTCGACAGAAATCTATTATTGAAAGGAGTTTGCGTTTGAAGAAATACCCAGAAGTCTCCGGCCTATTTTTAGCTGCATTTGAATTATGCCTCCGTTGAACGTAAAAGAGACAATCAGGTTCATGGCCAAGGGTTGTAATGAGTTCTGCGAAGATCTGAGAGACGTAGATAATTCTGCTTTGAGCATTCTGCCTTAGTGACATCAATCAACCAGTCGCTTTAGGTTGGCGCCCCTCGCATGCCGAATGTTCTCGCAAAAATCCTACCGCACCTGTGCCACTCAACAAGGAATGGCCTCTTTTACACAATTGTCACGTTTTTGTAAGGCTCTTGGTCCTTCTATAACAACGAGATCTTTCTTCCCTTTCGTTACGGGGACTGAGCCACTCGATGGCGCCATCATCTCCATTCCTCGGTCTCAAATTAGGAATTGCAGCAAGACCTAAGGTAGGTTTGAAAGTCCAAGGTTTGAAAACTTGGAAATTAATCAGGTTTTGCGTGGTAATAATATAGCTCAGAAGCTTTACGAGATGACTATGAGTGTCATGAACTCGAGTCTGTACAATATTGTTAACGAGCGATTGCATTGTAAGTAGTGTTGCTTGACCCGTGGTGATTGTATAGCCTCCGCTCAACGCACGCATGGAACACGAGGCATTATATAACAAGAACGACGCTGAGTCCACTTGACAGAGTTTCTAGAAACCCGGCCTGGTTTCCATCCACGTAAATCGCCGTGACCAAACGAATTGAATTGCAATCACTGAACGAGTAGTAGAGGAATATGAATCGTCTGAAGTACATCTAGAGAGCAAAGACTCTGTAGTTTATGAGACGTAGTAAAATGCATATTGACTGTGTCTTCAGTATCGCGAGTTTTGAATGTGACAGCTGGGCGCTTGTTGGGCGCTAAAGTGTAAACATCGAAATGGAGGGGGGGAAGTTCAGTAATAATCGGCGCTCTTTATATATATTTTTTAATGAGTGGCAAGGTATCAACATTACAAAACAAATGACTTGCCCAAGTGGGTAGTACTGCTCGGTTACGATGGTGGAACATGGTCCAAGCCACGCGCATCTTTGTTTATGCCCCCGAACTGCTACCATACGCGGTAAAAACTAAAAACCTGGTGAAAACCAATCCGGAGCCAATAGCGCGTTTGGTAATTTTGCAACTCCTCCGCCTTTACATAGTAGAAATCGCGCTCCTTCGACAAATGAGGCAAAAATGTCAATGCCATCAAAACCAATCCAACTTTTTTTCTGAGGGCTATAAGTTCGACGGAAGTTGGGGTGTTTTGGATCCCCATCCCTCCCGACATTGATCTGTCCGCCCTCCGCAAACATCCTCTACTTGTCCCTCCCGCCCCCGATTTCCACCATTGCTCCCCAAACCGACCTAGCCACTGCCAAACTCCTCCATGCCTAAAATAAGCCAACCCAAGATATCCGCCACCAAGCCACGTCACGTGGGTCTTTTGTTCTTGTCATTCGTTTCAAATCATTGTAACTGACCTTGTTCTGTTACTTGTTGTTCATTCTAGGCATGCGACATTTGTGGCGTAACAGTGTCGCGTAGGGCAGATCTCGCGCGGCACCGTGATGTGCATGACAACTCGACTAAGTAAGTCGATTCGTACTTCTTCGAAGATGGGTCGTGGCTCACGCTCTCCACAGGGAAAGATATCGATGCCCCTTCCCTGATTGCTCATTTAGCGGGCGTCAGAGAACCAACTTGACGGGGCATCTCACCACACAGTATGTCTTGTCTTTTCCAGAGTAGGCTTGCGCTGATCTCCATGTATGAATAGTGGTATCAAGCTTCCGCAAACCCGCAAATCGCCGATTAAAGGCAGCCGCGTTTCCAAAAGCCCTGCAAAAGCAGTTGAGGCCAACGGCGTCGACACGCCTTCGTCTCTCGAGCTTCAATTCGTTATATTCCCGGACGAGAAACCCGCGAAAAAACGTCGGGCCACTAAGAATATCTACAGCGAAAACATCAACGACGATAGTAGGGACTGGTCTAGCTTTGCCTCTGGTTCAAACTTGATTATCCCTCCGCCATATACTCCCTCTTCTGGCTCGGAATATACTACTCCGTCGCCATTCACTCCCTATTCTACCTCGGAGGATAGTGCCCCCTCTCCATACTCTCCATCTCCTGCTTCGGAGTATGTCATCCCCTCCCAATTCGCTCCTTCTTCTGGCCCAAACGATTCGCCTTCTCCGTCATCATCCGGACCCTCGTTTACCCAACAAGTAATTGAGGAAATCATGCAGCAGATCGCACCATCGGCGCAATACATCTCCCCCGACTTGATCACCCCTTCTCTCGACGCCGCAGCAATGTCTGCCAATGCTGAATATGTTTTATATCAACAAAAGCTTTTGGCTTCAGGGTTCTGGAGTGACTTTCCTGAAACACTTGCTCCAGGGTACGGCCTTCCATCACCTCTCTTCTACGCACCCGAACAATCAGCTGCCGTCGATACCGGCTACTTCTTCCCTTCTGCCAACGCCTACGAATCTACCAGCTACTACGATTTGGACGACATTCCCGAACAATACATCCAACCTGAGTCTCAAGCCATACAAGCCATCCAGCCTGCGCCTCAATACGTCCAACCTGCTCCTCAACGCATCCACCCTGAACCTCAAGACATCCGACCTGAGCCACAAAACATACAACCTGAACACATCCAACCAACGCCTCAACACATCCAACTACTAGAGCCTCAACAACCTGCACCTCAACCTCTCATCTCTGAACATGTTAGTGTCGCCTTTCACGATTTCCAAGAGCCATTATTCAATGGCCAATATGACTACACCGAATTTGTCGGCGACCCCAAGGAATGGACCCACTTTGATCCCGCTTGGGATTACCTCGCTCCCGAGATTAACAATTTCTTTTTCTCTTCTCTCTGATTCATTTCCCTCATTTTCCTTTGCGTTTTCCGTTTCTCTGGAACATCTAGACTTTCGATTTATTTGATGTTTCTTCTTTTCACCTCATTTCGGTTTCCGTTTTTCTGTGACTCCAGCATATAGACCTTTAGATCTCCACACATCCCCATCATATTCTTATTGTATTGGCATTATTCAGTCTCTGGGTCATCATCGACTCTTGTATCTGTATCTTATTGTGTACGCTGCTATTAGTATCCAGCGAAACCTGTAGCTGTGATTGTACTATATATGTTGTACTCATTCGTTTTCTTTTTTTCTTTTTTTCTTCGAACGACAGCGAAACCTGTAGCTGATGATCGAGCGTCGGACAATTTTGTACTATACTTTTCTATACCTATGATACCTCTCTACCCCCACTCCGTCACTACCATTTTGAGCGATCATGTAGCATGTAATTCTAGGACGCATTTAGTCCTCGTGTTGCTACTGCTCGTCTCGAAGTGTGCTCTGACTTGGTGGCTGTAGTTGGATCCTAGTTTACCTTATTATCTCTTCATATTTTTTCCATACATACACGTGCCATACATAGTTGATTATCATAGTCAAATCCCTTTACAAATTTACGATCAAAGTCAATTCAAGCGCCTATATTACGCTACTGTGCGACGTCGTGACAATGCGCATCAGCAAGATCACAATTTGCTTGTCAACTTTTTCCGACTTTTTGACTTGTAAAAAGTTGGTATAAAATATATTTCATCATTTGGTTCTTCTACATATGAAGGTAGCATAAGATAACATGTAGGAACTCATAACTTGAAGAGGTTTTGAGTGGTCTCCCGGGATAAATTCTCTGCGGGCCGATTTAGGGGTATTTATGGGGCATTTTAGGGGAAAAGGAGAGAAATTTATGTAACTTTTTGCTAAATTGGACCTAGCTTTTTGAAAAAGCAGGTTTTCGGCTTTTAGCCTTTGGCACAAGTCGAAACAAGCAAATTGCGAACTTCCTGATGCGGCAGGAGGGGCTGGAAACGAAGTGAGCATTTCATTCAAGTGGTCAATCTACTTATCAACTTCGGCTTTCATATTCCTTCGCACCTCACGTAATCCCAAATGCCTCATGAGAGGCTTAAGCGGCGCGTTTGGCTATTGCGTACTCATGTCAAAGAGGCGCCCGTTGCTGATAGAAAGCGGCGTTTGCCGAAGCATCAAGAGTCACGTAGATTGGTCCGTGCGTTTCTTGCATCGTGGGAGTATACTGTGCAGTATAAAATTTCACCGCTCCCACGCCTTTCTTTTTCTTCGATTCTTCCACAATCAATAACCGCCGGTGATGATATCCAGGGTGCAGTGCGATGAGCCAGCCGCGCTGCTCTGGTGAAAGCCAGAGCTCGCTGGCGGCGCTGACCTCGCCCGTTCGGCACCACATACCTTGTTTTATAACAAAGGGACGGGCTTTTTGGATCTGATGGCGGCCCCTTCTTCCTCTTTTTTTTCGTCCGCAATCTTTCCTAGACACAGTTGTTGGTGAAGAGAGAAGCTATTGGACGAGTGCTGGGTGTGGTAGATGGATAGTTTCTGTCATGCCTTGTGCTGTACTTCGACGATCTGATGATTTTTTTATGCAGTACAATTAATACATGCTGTTTTTCCATATTCCTCGTCGGTAATGGCTGAATTTGGTGTTATCAGCGATGCTCATTGTCTTCGACTGCGTCATTGACAATGTTTGACCTCGGGGGCAGGAGCACATTTGAGTGTCGGTAGGCTTTGCCTGGACTGCTTTTGTGAAGGATTGTCTTTCCAGGTCCACGTCGTAGCCTCCCATCGAGGGTCCAACCTCAGCCTCAGTTTATCGCAGTACCTCTGTTAAAGTCGCCGACGTCTCCTCTTTTCGTCAATATTCATCAAAACCATCAGAAAGTTGTGTCCAAATCTCTGCATCAGATCTCCTCAGTCTACGCGTTCTTTTCACCTCTTATGATCCTCTCACTCGTTGACCACCCCGTCATCATGATCATGATAAGGTGTGAACACCGTGATCCGTCGCCATGCGTCGTCTTGATCGTCTGTCTATGCAGCCTGTCCAAACTTTAGGATAGCAAAGACAATCAGTGATGGACGTCGTCAGTATCGTCATGTCCTGTCGTTATCAGCGCTGCGTCATCGTGCTTTTCGTGCCTTTCGTGCATATTCCAGCTACGATCGGGCGTCGAAGTCATGATACTTTCAGTCCGAACCTGGGTCCTGTGCCTTACGGGTACCAGAGCATGATTGGCGAGTTGCCCTCAAAGTATCCCTGCGTGGGCTTTTTGACAAAAAGTTCTGGTCGAATTTTACAGGAAGACATACTTGCGACCAATGATTCGCCTCTGTGAATGTCATGTGTGGGTAACGATCGTCGCGCTAGTTATATACCTGACGAGGAAGAAATTACTGGACGCTGAGCTCGTCACTGCAATATAGCTCCTAGGTTAACCCGAAAGAATGGGCGCCGAATATCGACTCGCCGATGAATAGCATTCTTCGAGCGTCTTTGAGATGTTTTCAGTACACGACTGACCTCCAAATCCGTTTACTCACCAATTATCACTTCGAGGCATTCATTCGCATCATCGACGTCGAACTCGCTCGAGGTTGTATCGCTGTAGCATGATCCTACCTCATTCTTGGCGTGACACGGGCATGGGGGCGGCGGCGGCGGCGGCGGCGACAAAGCCCTTGTTACTACCGTCGATTGACCGTCAACGAAACTCTACTGGTAGCCACGAGTCTCTGGGTCGGCGCTGGCCATCGAACTTCGAAGTCGCATGTCATCATCAGTGTCAACGTCAGTTTAGATCCTGGTACAATACAAAGGCTAAGTAAGTGTTTAGTGCTGCGCAGCTGTCTGTCTGCACACTAGTCTCCCTCCTGACGTACTTCTCTCTCTGTGTCACCGCATAACTCAAGTCTAACTCTTTCCCTCCAACTTCTAGTGAACCTGCCACCACCATATGATCGCATATTCATAGAACGCCCACCGGCGAAATAGCTGCGCATGGGACGGAAATAACGCCCGTTCACGAGTTCCCTCACTCGAGGTATAGATAGTGACTATTCTTAGCTCCCGACCGGCACTCATGTTAAAATTAAGCACATCGAATCGAGTTAAATTTAAAAGATTTTGAGTGTATTGCGAAACCGCCCAATGACATTCCTTCGAACGCGACATCACGCGCGACACCCGCTGAAAGCTAGCGCTGATTTGGAAGGTTAGCTTCACACCGCCCAAAGCTTAGAGCGTAGATTTAATCCTAATTAACAAATATGTAAGGTCAAACAAACCAATGAGTGAAAAAGTCCCAAGAAGCAATAAAAAAAGACAAGTTGAGAGAAAAAGAAAATGCGCTTGCATGCTTGACATGAATGTATGTAGGGGCGAACTATGTATGTAGGATAAGAAAGTGGTCATGTTACCAAGTTCAAAGCTAAGATAAAAACGTGGATCAAGCCGAAGCGTAGGTTGGTCTATAGATGCATGGGATGTCCGTTGGTGATATGCTATGTATGCGATTGTCCGAGCGCTGCGTCCATGTCCGTGGAGCGGTCGAATCCATTAATGAAATGAGGATGGGGATACGGAGGTGTAAGGGTTGTCGATTGTGATGGCGGGAATAAAAGGATCGCCTTTTATGTCAAATGGTGTGCTCACCAGCCTGCTACGCACACAGCCCCTACTAGCAGCCCAAGAGAGGTCATGCCCCACGCTACTAGCCCTCCGCGAGCCACCAGAGGTGCCAGCCTCTCCCCACGGCTCACAATCGCCGGGAATGTGGTTGCGAACTGTTGCGTTGGATTGGGCCCGCCGTTTACGGTGACAGTCGGTATCCCGGGAGCAGCAGTCAGCCCTGGCGCAGATGTTGCTGTTGCGGAGGCATCAAGGACGGAGAAACGTGGGGACGTGGCATGCATGAATCCGTGCGTTGAATTGATGAATATCAGGAAGTAGTCGTCCCCTGCAGGCACATTCTGGAGCATTATGTTGAGCTTTCCTTGTGTGGCAGGGACTGCAGAACGTATGAGACAATGTTATTGAATTGGGTGAGATGTAAGATAGGAAGGATAAGGAAAGCGACCGTTAGCGCGATGCATGTGGGGGTACAGTGCGGGGAACACGACGCACCATTCATCGCGAGTAGCATCAGACCGTCCTTGCTTAGTCTCGCCATCTCAACGTCAAACCCATAGACGTCGTCCAGCAGCCCTTTCGACCATTCCACGAGGTGCGGTACGCCGTTGACCCATTCCGTCTTCGATGCCGGCTCGGTGATGACGAAGTACGACGCTAGGAGTGTAGTGAGTTACGCTCAGATTCCTAGCAAAAAACGTACCCGAGACGCGAGCGATGAACAGGGCGAAGAGGAGACATGTGCAGCGGGAAAAAAGATGCATGGCGATGGTGGAAGTGGTGGTGGAGAAGATAGAAACGGCGGAGGCAAAGGCGCAAAAAAGCGGGTCACATGTTTGCTGCCCCTGATGAATGCATCCGCTCCCCACTCCCGACTCTCACACTCTTTCTATTCCTTTATGTTATTGTTCTCTTTCCTATCATCATGAACCTTTATCCCGCTTTCGTTGCCTCGTCTGTCCAAAACCACTCTTCTACTCATCGAGGGCATGTATCCCGACCGTCGGGGGTCGCTCGCCGTACCCAACTTCGGCTAACCGGCTGAGGAGCGACTAAGAGCGACCTGTAGATCATCTTCCCGTCCCGACATCCCACTACCTCAACACCACCCGCAATCCAGCCCATCAGATCACCTCTTTACGATATCAGCAACCATCTTGACACCTAAAATACCAACCCCATCAAGCTGCCTATCTGTGCTGACAGCCGGTTCCTAATTGGGACAACTGGCTGTGTGCTCGCTGAATAGCCTCCATAGTTGCTCAATGTCGTTGTTGGATGGGTGAAGAGATTATGTTACAAGCAGAGTCCAGACAGCTCAGACTAATCGTATTCGAACCTCAGTAAGTATCAAACATATATACGTCACACTCAGTACTAAGAGTGGTTAGCAGCGGAGATGTTAGAGACGCTAGCGGCGAGCGCTGGGCGCCTCATACGGTGACATGCTTTTGATTATTGACATTCTGTAAAGAATCTATCGGAACTTGACAATTGGTGGTACGTTGCTCATTCTTTCTTTCGTGAAAATTTTACAGAAGGCTGGGTGGTCGCGACGTTTTTCAAGAGCTCAGACCAGTTCTATATCTAGACTTCAACCACCTTGAGACCTGACGATGTATAAGTGAGGTTTTACTCGAGATTCAATTCCCTGTTTTGATGCAAAGTAATCGCTGGGCCACAACAACGACGCTGAAATTTCCTCCGTGTCTCGGATTTTTTATATTTCCAAGCTGTAACGCTCGAGCAGCGTGAAATGCTGTTCTGCAAAGCTGAAATTCTGAAACAAGGTACTACAACTGGTTGTAGACATGTAGACACCGAGAAACATTTCCATAAATGGTAGTCGAGGACTTGTGTGCCCCAAACGAAATGGCCTCTGTGGTCCCATCTGCATATCCGGATCCAAATTTTCCCTGAGCCACGCCTTATGCTCCTGACCAAACGCGTGGCTGGGACGGGGAAATGAAAGCCACAGTGTTGCTCTCATTGAAATTGCATTGAAAGGGAAACCGAAGGTCCCCGAGTGGCACTTGTGGTCGATTAGTATAAAATCGAAAGACTTACTCATGCTCGCACATACATTCACAGCTACAAACTTTAATCTTTTACAATTATGGTCAAGAAAACGAGTGGCAGCGCCCTCAGAAGGTCCCCCAGAATCAAGGCCAAGTCCTCTCAGCCTAGCTCTACCCCTCGAGGTCCATCCAGGTCTCCAACTCCCGGCTACACCTCCATGGACACCAGCTCCGATTCCCCCGCACCCGCGCCAATTTCTACTCCTACACGCGCCCCACCTCCTCGCACCCCAAAGAACAAAAGGGCCTCCCCGAAGAAGATCAAGCGTTCGCCGCCCTTCCAATTGGCTTATAAGAACATGATGAAGGAGAACGGTCCTTACCTGCGCTGTGTAGCCATTTTGGCGGAGAAGAAGAAGGAGATGGGGTTGTTCAGGGATAGGATGTCGATGCCGCCGCCTGAGGATCTGGAATATGTTGAACCACCTAAGAAGGCTCATCGAAACAGGCGTCGATGAACGAACACAGTCGTCTGTCAGGGACAGAGCCTATATATTGAACGCGTTGAGATGGAAGTAGCGCTATAGTATCTCGTTCCGGTCTTTTGCATTTTGGGCCTCGACGGTCTCTATCACACTCCTTTATGTATGAATAATTCCAATAATTTTATATGAATTTTCCTATGTACCATTCTGACGCCAACGCAAAGGCTCAGGCAGATTCGGGCGCCAACGTCTTACCCACCAAAAGTACAAAAGAACAAGAGTAAAAGGGAGCCACTTGTGAGAAGATGAAATCTCACTGAATGTCTGGTAGGAAGGCCAACGAGCGTGATTATGAGCATGTAAGCCCTCCTCATGTAGCCGTATTGCAAGTCAGAGGTCTTCGAACGCGTGTTCAAGGTATGCAGTTCCGGAGAAGGTTCGATTATATTGTACAGTTATTTTACATCGTAAATGGAAGATAAAGCAATAAAAATAAGAGGGCTTTATATGCCCGAGGAGTCATGATGCGGCTTGCAGGTCCAATAGCGCCCAAGCGGCGTCTGGTATTGTTGCATTCGTGGCGCTGGTAGCTGGTTGTTGTTGTGCATTCGTGGTACTGGCAGCTGGTTTTTGGACGTCTTGGGTATTCGATGGCCCAAGAATTACCCTATGGCCCGCTGGTTCTTGTGCTCTATGATACCCAAAGGGTGGCATTAAGGGTATGTCGACCACGGTGAGCTCGGATACATACCTTTCTTTTGCTTTTGTTTTTTTGGTCGACGGACGCTTCCGTTTTTTCTTCCTGTGAGATAGTGTGTATGAGTAGATGGAGAGAGTTCGATAGGGTACATGGGATACACACGGGATAGGGTGGCTCTCGGCTATGTGGACTTCGAGGTTCTCTTTACATCCAAACTCCATTCGGCATGCAGGTATTTCGCAGCGCTGCGGAGAAGAATGAATTAATATCAACCTGCCAAGAGTTGGACGCGACGTACATGGTTCGTCCTTACTCGAACGGTACGCTTGGATCTCCGAAGAGTGGGTGCGGGAGGCATCAGGAAAGGTGGTTGATTGATTTGGGGGGCTTGGATAAGGGAAGGATACAATGTGGCCAACCCCCAATTTTACGTGCCGCTCTTATACCTGTGATGAATTGCTTTCGTAATAATAAGTGGGCGCGGTTGCTTGAACAAGCCACAGGCGCTTATTGTTTGACCACTTGGCTTTGGTGAACAGAAGCTGAACGCCACTAAGACGAGCATGCTGAGCACATGGCACGTCGCCTTCTTTTGGAATATTGGGGGTGAATGTTTTTCTACGGGGATGCTGCATGCGCCGTTGAATCTTACGCAGACCGCGAAGTTGATAGTCTAAGAGACGTATAAAATTTCAAGGGCTAAGTGCCAAGTTCTGAAGTTCAGTACTTTCGTATTTAGTTTACTTTTAATCTTTCCGAGATAACTAATAAGACTCAAATTTCATACGTACATACAGAAGATGGAGTCGTGCTACAGAACAGCGCCCTTCCATGGTTGCATGGGCGCTTATTGTCCTGACTCCTTTTAGTCAGTCATCGTCGTTCTCTAGCTATATTTTTTTCCGTATAATTTCACCAAAACATGCCATACAGTTGTATTAGCATTCCATGCAGCCAATGTACGACGTAGTTGCGGCTTGCAGCAAACTGGCTCAGGGTATCGTTAATCAAGCAGGTTGACGTCACTGCCCGGTAACATCCGTATCCAGCGCTCGCTTCGCTGGCGGCTGGCACTCTTTTAGTATCGACACTACCCAAATCTGTTCCCCAGCACAATAGCGTGTCATTTCTCGCAAAATCAATTACCTTCGGCCTATAATCTTCATACTCAATCCAATATTCTCGACAACAGACTTGTAATTATACCTGGAGTCGTACTCGTCGTGTCGTACTTGAACGTTCGTGCACGCGATGCTTTGGGTCCTGCTTATAGGTCTATAGTGATACTGATGTCGACCATTGCTGGTCATGCCGACCTGCTATGTTCTCCGTTCTGTTTCCGTGTTGTATAAACTATGTGCGTTCTATCACTATCTCACTGCTTTTCAGCTCGGAAGTTGACGTTGTAATGACTAGTTCTAGCTGCGGGATGTTTTTACGCACTTCGCAGGAAGACGCAGCCTTCAAGCTTCACGGCTCTCAAGCAGACCACCGATCTCTCAATATGGTTGAAATCATGCAGACGAAGTTTGGTCGGAAGTCGGTTGGAGAATATCGCATCGCCACACTGTTGGCATAGGTACTCGAGTCTGAGAAAGTCAGTCATACCTATACTATGCTGTCCAGGCATTCTTACTCACACCATTTGGAAAAGGATATATCATCATGGAGGCTATCCTCATGTACGTGCTTTCCTTGATATAAATTAGTCGTTCTGTTCTGCAATCAATTACGGTGCGTTCGCGTCCATCAATCCGTCATCATGTTCCTCATCCTTTGGGTGACTTACAGTCTCGTACATCTTGTATCATTTGCTGGAGCCACCTCTGCATCCTCTCAACACCAGAGCTCAAGTCTTCAACTGCAACTCCGATCTCTAGACAACACCACCACCTGCGGATCTGCTCCAACACCCGAATTTGATCAACGTTCAATTGGCGACATCATCTGGGGATGTCTCGCAACGGTATTCGCATGCTCCTGGGTCGCAGTCCATCCAAACATCCCTCCGCCGGACTCTACATGGCGGACGCGTGCACTGATCAGGTGCGAGTTGATGGTGTGGACGATTATTGCGCCGGAGGTTATCATATTTCTCGCTGCGAAACAATATATAGCTGCACGACAACTCAGGTCCATTTATCGAGGTAAATACTCATTGATCAAGTTCTCTGGTTTCCACTAACGAGGCGATATTTACACCATGTAGGACACGGATGGACACTGACTCACGGATTCTTCATTCAGATGGGCGGGTTCGTACTTTACGATGGCAAGACACGAAAGGGAGTCATATCACCCCAATATTTCTCGGAACTCCTCTACCACAAACTCATCGCCATTCCCGATATCACAGTAGACGAGATTGAAGACCGTAGTAAAGGAGATGGGCTGTCGAAAGGACTAGTCCTGCTGCAGACCACATGGTTTATCATCCAATTAGGAACGAGACTAGTGAAAGGACTTTCTATTACGCAGTTGGAACTGGCCACGTCTGGCTTCGCAGCTTTGAATGGGTTCATGTACTTTTTCTGGTGGTATAAGCCTCTTGATGTGAAGGTTCCCGTCACTGTTCACTTGCTGCACCCTACGACGGCGATGAGGACGTTAAATCCTGATCTGAAAGGTAAGTAATCACACGCGTATACTCAACGTGTATCCAGTTTCTAATGTGTCTCACCCAGTCGACGAAAAGACTAAACGAAATTGGTGGCAAAACCTACGTCGTAGCCTAGGTGCCTACTACTACTTTACCACACAAATATCATGTCTTACATATTGTCTAGCGAGAGTATACTGGGACCGCTTCCGAATTGTAGAAAGACACCCGGACTACAAGCTCCTCAACCAGCCGAGTGTGCCCCTCTTCTTCTCCTCTGCCGTCCCCCGCCCCAGCGTGGTGCACGGGAACACAATCGCCTCCGTCCTCGGCTCTATATTTGGTGCTATACACTGCGCAGGCTGGACTCTGTCGTATCCGTCTCACACAGAGGCGCTTCTATGGCGCATCTCCGCGTCCATCATTGTTCTTTATCCAACTATATTCTTATTGGCAGCAGTTCCACAACTTCTCTTTCCTAGACCAAATGATGGTTTTACCCCCGTTCCCCTTGCAGTTCGCCGCTTGGAGAAGTTTGGTCTGTTCATGGTTTGCCTTCCGATTTACGTCCTAGCCCGTTTGTTTGTATTGGTGGAGGCTTTTATCTCGCTCCGCGCTCTTCCGCCGTCAGCAACGTATGATATCGTGTGGACTACATTTTTACCACATATTTGAACTGGTTAGATTCCAACCCTGCAACGGCGCTGCGAATAAGTCAGTTCAGTGACGACACAATCAGCTTCGCAGCTTCGGGGGATACATGAGGAACGGTTTCTGGGTCTATTATTTTGTAAAAATGAACCTTTATAGATACAGTTCATTGACGACTCGACGTGCTGATTTTCTGCTCCCAATTTCATACCGTTAGAATGAGTGGAGCAATGAACTGAGTCGTGCCTTGAAGAACATCAAATCTTGGTATGTCGGGCTGTAATCATCATATTTCCACCCTCCTAGGTTGAGTAGATATCCTGCAGAGGACAAAACGTTGGGGAAAGACTCAGAGGAAGGAAAGAGTTGTGACTCGCTTGCAACTCGATTGTGACTTCGTTGAAATTGTTCTACAGTTCACCAGTGTATGCAAATTTGCATGGAGCACCGTTTCCCCTGCAGACTCCAAACACATAATTAAATACCAATAGTCCATTCCCGAAGATACTGGAGCACCAAGCGCGCTTCAGGGGATCTAATTGGCACGAATTTAGATCCACTTCCGCGTAACCCTGGCGTTCAAAACAAGAGGGACGGTTGTGTGCTTCTCTGACCACTTTAAAAACGACAATTTTTCATGCAGCAGGAATAAGTCGACTCCGTCCTTGAAGAGATGGATGTTGATCGAGAGGTGGGACCATAAAACGGGGTAGGAAAATGTTGCTGATCTCCAGGTGGAGCAAATTTGTGTGAGAAAGACGGGTGCGAGGTTCGGTTGTGGCTAGTAGTCGACGAGGCTAGATGGTGGGAGGCATAGGGCGAAGATTTCCAGAAGTACATCGTAGGGAAGAATACCAATCGGTGAAGCTAAAGGGACATTATCATTGGAGGAATTCGGAGATTGTGGCATTTCTATCGTTCAGGCCCTGGGCGCTGATCGCAGAAGGTCGAGTTCGCAGTTGACGTTTGAAGGCTGCTCCGGTCTCGCAAGGGCAGAGAGGATCGTACGAAACGTTACCGACTCGATCAAGAGTCGCTGACTAGTGAATAAATACACAAGTTGGCTATTTCAAATTCCGATGATGATTAGATACGCACAAAATACTCGCTTAGAATTCACAACAACCACAATTGTGCTTCTCTGAAAAGACACGCGTCGCAAATGGGCATTATTGACCTGCAACACGGACTTGAAAAAGGAGATCCGGCCTCAATCAGAAAATTTGCCGAGTATGGACCCGCCGTCCGCAGCGCTTCAACGGTGATGGTACTGATGAATCGACAGGAAGAGGATTTTCAAGAAGGAATTGAAGAGACGTCTTCAACAAGGCAGACGTACGTACAGACCCTCAAGCCTCAGGCCTCAATTTTGACATAGCAGTTACTCTCGCAGCCTCTGCGCGTGTAAGCTCGAGGACGTTGTGTTGGGAGGACAGAGGGTGTACCTCTACAGTTATAGCGGTGATAATAGGCTTACATTTTGCGGCCACTGGTGAAAGTTGCCACTAATCACAAATCTTGGGCCAAGCAGCAGGGCATTTTTACTATAAAGATGGAGCATGCAGGTGGTATACGCATCCAGAACACCCAACTCATCCTCCCTTATAATTATGCCACCCGCACCAAGAATGCCTGAAGTGCGTCAAGCTCAACATGAATATCTATCTAAGTTCAATGCTAACAATGAATCTGTTCCAGACCCAATCATTCAAATGCGTAGTCGTAGGCTGCCCCAAGATATTGTCAAGCGAGGTTTCTTTACGTTCCCATATTCAAGTTCAGCACGCACTGTTCACCCCGAGCTATGTACGCCTTGCCTATAAATTTCTCACTTTCAGTATATGAAATACTAAAACAAGATTTTGGCATACAGGAATGTCCATATCAAGATTGCGGCCAGGTTCGGAGTACGGAAGCGGCGATGGAAGACCACATCGAAAAGCATAAGAAGGCGGAGGCTGAGGGGGTCCCTGTAGTGTGAGTATACATATTCTACTGGTCGCAGAGCTTGTTTATTCATTTATATAGCTCTCGCAAGCGCAAGACTTTTCGTTGTCGAGTCAATGCAGACTGCAACCACCTAGAATTTACCGACGCCAAGCGCATCGTGCACGAAAACACCGCGGCTCATGATCATGTCGCAGAACGTATAGAGTACCAGTTCGAACATTACATACACCCAGGCACTGATTGATAGCTCTATAAGTGGGGCTGCAGGCTTATTGTACCTATTGCATGTTAGTACACAAAGTTATATAGCCACATTACCAGAATTACTTCAGATTTTAAGAAGTCATAGTAAGCCCTTTCAGAAAATCGACACATTTACAGTGTTGTTCAACTCGCAGTGATTCCTCAACATTGTTGATCTATCCCGTACACACTCAAAATAAAACAGGATCAGAAGGAGTAGAACAAACTCATGAACGAACATTGGGCCTGGGCGCTTAATCAATGTCATCGCTATGGCCATTCCCTGATTACGCATATGGGCTTTGGCTGCATTTTCCCCTTACACGTACTGCAGTCGCTTCAGTGCCGCTTTACCTTAACTCCATTTCCCTGAGCAACAACTATATTTGATCATTTGGTCCGGTAAGTAGCGCCGTCGCGAGCTTCAGCGGCGGGTCGACATGCTTACTACAGTCCTTGTCTGTTCTCAGTATAGATCTTCACCCCACAAACCCGTAGAGAACACTGCATGTACGAACCCATACAGCCCCGAGGCGCTTGTTCCTAAGTCCGGTGACACTAGATCTCTCGTATTTAGAGTTCTCACAACTCCGCCCGACGGGTGTGTGGTGGAAGTCAGCGATTGAAGAAGGGAGCCTTCGTCCGTCATTGCCTCGATATAATTGCTGGAGCTCAACCAGAGGACAGTATTTCTTGTTAGGCACCACTGGAACCCAGAATGCAAAGCATGCGCCAAACGGCGACGAGGTGAAAACACAAATCTTGTAATGCTTCCAATAGAATTTGTGTATGATTGACTACGTTAAATTGAAGAGGGTGTTCACCTTTCCTTTACCAGGCCAACTTTATCTCCTTGTTTTTGAATGCTTGACTGCGTGAGATACACTATGCAAGAACATAGGGTAGAAGTTGGGATAAAGACCCGGACTGTTGCAAAAGAGATGGGTTGGCAGATGCTGGCCATCGCGGATGTAGAGGCCCCGTAGTATACGAGGCGCGGGAGAGACGGTATTTGTGTAGTGAGCTAGCTCTTGACTGTACCCCAACGTCTCTGTTTCCCCGAAGCTCAGTGACATGTCTGCTTGAATGCTCGTTTGTGAAAGCAAGCGGCACCAGCAGAATTCGCGCCTCTACTGCTGCTAGATCGGCCATCGCTCCATCTCCGTCTACGTACTTGAGAGCAACGCCTCGGATCTCAGGACAAGTCAAATGTCCACGACGGATAATGGCAGAGTGTGCATCTGTTGTCGCGGGAGTTGTGTTGTATAGCGGTGGTGGTTGCGTTTACGCTGCTGTTGTGCAGGGTGTACGCGGGGGTTACATTCCGGAGGGCGGATGTCAATCGTTGGTTACGCGCTCCATTGAGATGAAGCACATCCTGCGTGGAGAGGTGGAAGAGACCGTTGACGTTAACGTTGAATGTTGAACGTTGAACGTTGATTGGAGACGCAACAATTACCGATTTTACGGCCGCTGTTGCTTGCAAAATAAGCACGTGAATGGTGACGATTCAAATATTCAAGTTTGATTCGAGTCTGAAGTCAACGCAAATTTTTCCTGGTTCCTATCTCTGTCAATCGAAGCGAAGGGAGCATTGTCCTTTGAGACGAGTTAGGCAGGAATTTCGACCTCTAGAGGTGAGAAAGAGTTAAATTTCACTCTATATTGTCTTCCAATTGGCGTCCATTAAAATTAGTTTCGCTAGTTTAAATTGGCGCCACTACGTTTTTAACAACCAACTTGTATTGCTCATTCACATTGACGTTCTGGTGCAGCGATATGGTGCAGCGATATAGTCGTGTCATATGTCAGTATGGGTTGATGCACCATGATCAGCTCCGGAAATGGGGATCGCAAAATTTAGGGGACTGCGCCGTTTTCTCGTGTGTGTGATCCCTCCCGAGGCATCTGGAGGAAAAGATGGGACGGTCGTCGAATACGCGCTCCCCTTCGCAACACGAGCAATAAGCAGAAGGGGTGAGATAACCTGTCATTTCAAAGGGTCAGTGCCTCGTATGCCTTTAGTCAAAGTACTCACGCAAATGTGGGTCAGAAGTTGTAACAAAACATCCCCCATATCTGTATTCACCAATTTTACTGCACCACAGATTGCAGCGCCTGCAACTATCAGAGCACATGATTCGACGCAGATGGTTGTTATTCTAGCATATGGCGAGTCTCCTCTTCCTCCACCTAGGATAGCTCGCATATGACGATCGAATTGAATTGGACATTCAGGGAAATGACATGCTGTATTTGGGGCTGGTGTCGTCTGTAGGTCATAAGTCGTTATACCGATCACCCCGTTCGCATATAACATGTCAAGAACAAGAGACGCAGTACTGATTCCAGTCATCATTGTGATATAGAGGAGCAAAACCACTCGCATCTTTGGGGAATACGTGTCCTGTTGTTTGTATTTGGAGCGAAATGCTTTGGTGGCGAGGACCATCACGGCGCACCAACCAATGGTCGAGAGAAAGACTGAGCAAATGATACGCTGAACTATCACCGACACTGAGAGAGAAACTGCCATGGTGTTCGTCAAGGGCAAGGTTGAAGGGGTGGAGGGAACATTTTACCCAGGACCTTCATCTTGACTTGATTGTTGGTCAAAAGATGTTCTTGGTCAACAAGGAGTATTGATTTTCTTGTCGTCTTGACGCAGCCCAACAGCATCTCAAGAACTATGACAAACTTTTATCAGGAGTCAAGTAACTACCAACAATCAGGGATACAAGGCCGAGGATATAGGATTAGATGGTATCTGTGACGCGACCGAAATGATCATATTATTCCCTAGCAGGTACGAGCCATTCCATGCCTTCTGGGGCACTACATGCCGTTCTACAGCGTGTTCATGAGAACCGTTTCTCTGTGCTGTGCGTCTGTCGTTCAGCTCCATGCTCCTCTTGTTCAACACCATGTCTTCGTAGGAGCACATTGTCTATCCACTGAGTCTCCGAGTGCTGTGAAACATTCAGATAGAGGGCCATATCTCGTCCACGAACAAGTTTTCGACCCGAGGAGGTGCCTCTTGATCAGCATGCGTGTAGTCGATGGCTCGGAGTCGTGTATTCATTGACTCAATCGTTTGTAATTGTTCGCCGGAGCGTATGGAATCGTACGTATTGGCCGGTGTGTGGTGGCCATTTTGGGTTTTCTAGAATGGGGAGAATTTCTCTCAGCACTGTGGAGGTTTGGAGCTGAACGTTGAACTGCCGTGCGGCGGACAGAAAGAAAGACGCACGGGCCCCCGATATTCAGCCGATGGCATTCTCACGGCTATTTCTGACTGCATTGAGTATCGTTCCGGCGCTCCCTTTCCTACTACTACTTCTTATGTGGAAGATTGTTTTGGCCAGATGTCAGACGGACCAGCTTCCGAACTCTTAACGCGGTGCGATAGTAAGATGCATTCCCTTCGCATTCTCACACCGGCGACACACTTCGTCGAGCTCAGGCGTAAGCCCCCCAGCCAAAGTACACCGTCAACAACACCACAGAAGCTGATCGAATGGCACTCGAGGTTCCCTCTTTCGAACTGAACACCGGATTTTCGATGCCCTCGATCGGTATAGGGTAGGTCCAAACTCGTTCGCAGTGTGCTTGGTCATTGCTTAACCAACTATACGTACGTAGGTGTTGGATGGGGCGTCCTGGTGAAGGTGACCACGTAGTGCAGATGATCAAGAACGCACTCAAGATCGGGTATCGACACATTGACACCGTAAGCTTTTGGTAGCAGCTTCAAATGTGCTATAAGCTGTATCAATGACGCAAACTATGTCATAGGCTGCTGTTTACGGTGTGTGACCTTCATTAGAAAGGCCGTATCCTCCATAAAACTAGTCATCTAACTCTGATGTAATATAGGAGACGAAGAATCAGTCGGGCGTGCTATCAGGGAATCGGGCATAGACCGCAGTGAACTTTTCATCACGACAAAACTTGCGTATGTGTTATCTCCTTGTCAGCACTTGACATGATCTAACATGCACTTTGCGTGGAATAAACAGAAGCACGGATCATGGAAAGGCTCTGAGCGCTTTAGACGAAAGCCTGAGGAAGCTCGGGACGAGCTATGTGGACTTATACCTCATGCATTGGCCGCAGGCTTCCAATTCCAAAGGTGTGTCCTTGAATCTATTGACTCCTCTAAACCAGCTAGGTAATCAAAACGCTACAGGCGAATCGTTGCAGCCTGATGAGAGCCCGACATACGTCGAGACGTGGAAGGACATGGAACCCCTTCTCGAATCAGGTGCGTCACTATCGCTTAGTATATCATCCTATAGATAAATAATAGGTTGATAATCATACTATTACTCAGGAAAAACCAGGAGCATCGGCGTCTCCAACTTCAGCATCAAAACCCTCGCTCATCTCATCAACGAAACCCATATAGTTCCAGCCGTGAACCAGGTCGAGCTGCATCCTTACCTTCCCGGACACAAGCTCCTAGCCTTCTGCAAAGCCAAAGGCATCGTGCTCACCGCATACACGCCTGTGGGGCGGGGTGTGCCCCTATCTGACGCGACCATGACGGCTATCGCGGAGCGGCGGGGGGTCACCGTGGCGCAGATCATGCTTAGCTGGGGCGTGCAGCGCGGAACGGCGGTCATCCCGAAGACGGAAAACGTGCAGCGGCTGAAGGAGAATTTCTCGGTGAGCAGCTCTCTTTCCCAGTTGGTGTTGACATGGGAAGAGCTGATTTGGTCGCAACGTTCCTAGGTCATCAAACTTACGAAGGAGGAAATGTATACACTGGACGTGTTACACCACACGCCAGGACTACATCGGAGTGCGTGTGGGTACCACTCGCAGCTACTCGGTGGCTCTGCTGTGGGCTGGACGTACGATCAGCTCGGGTGGGACATGGTTGCCGGCGGAATTGCGACTCATAATGAAGATGTACCAAGCCTCCAGTGAAATCTTGGGCGTTGAGTGGACTGTGGAAGCTTCGCGTCATGAGCAATGGGCGGATAACTCTACGTATATCAGACTGGGTTACTGCACCTATCCAGGACCAATACTCGCGTGTTTGTGTTCAGCTTGTATCTATGAGTTTTTGTTTTGATATTTTCAGCTCGTCTTGTGCACATACCAATTCGGTATATGCGTAAGGGCGCTTGGACCGTAATATGCTTCGTGATGGACAGTGAGCGTCTTATTGTTGTTTCCTGACGTTTTGAATTGGACCAAGGCAGTGCCGCGATTGGCCCACTGGGGGGTAGGGGTATATAAGGGCAGTGGAGTTGGTCGTTTTTTGATCATCCATTCTCTCTTTTCATCTCATCACCACAAATCGTTACTGCTTCTTTTACTTCATAAATTCAGCGTTCCTAGTTTGTCCAGGTACGTCTCAAATCAACTCCATCTCATTCAATGTGCTGACGATCTCCTTCGTGCCACTCAGTATGGATCTTTCCCGCACTCAGACCAACGTCCCGAATGCGCTCTCGGCAACACATACAATTCCATACCAATATCGCACTCGATACCAGCCAGCGTCGTTAGGGATAGACCGAATCCCGACTGATGGGGTTTGAGGCCATTAAAGACACTTCAAAGAACACCATTCAGCAGACGAACAAGTTCAGTGACTGCTGGAGGTTGATCAGTGATGCACGGTTAGTCTGCTTTTGATGGACTGTATCTGCCTCCTTTGCTGACTTGTCCCTTCCGCCTTGTCTACGTGCCGTGGTATAGAAGCCAGTTTGATACATCCCGATGCCCACGATGATAGCAGGCAGACGACAAGAAATACGTCAAGAATTTGCCATGTTTGGACATGATCTGTTGGTCAAGCAGTCGTGGTGTCATCACGGATCCACGGAATCGGACGAAGAGATCCACGCATGGTACCCCATACACTATGTATTCCCGCCTCAAGGTCACGAAGGCTGGACAAGAGACAACATGCCAACCAGTCTATTGGCATGTTGACCTAGCAAGAGGCATGACGCCGTTCGTGAATTCGTGCGTGGACACGGGATCCCAAGTTCGTCCGTTTCTGGGAGATTTCAGGCCCTCGTATGCACTTGAGAATGTCTGCAGGGATGAGTCAAGCTTCAGCTTCAGTCCTTATACCTATCTTTGTACTTTGTTTTCTGCTTCAATACACTGTGTCCATGATCAATTTATGAGATATGCAGTAAACTCGGAAGAAGACAACATCTTGTGTTCAAAAAGGATATGTAAGTTTATATATGCGGTAAGAACGCAGTCCAAGAAATGGTAGCGGTCGCCGAGACGGGAAGATCACGCAGAGCCAGAAATGCTTCTACTAAGATATACAAGCGGGCCACGACGTAAATTGGAAGGCACACCATGAACAGGGAAAACATCTCCAACTGACGAACGACCAGGGGAAGGTCATTGTGTCTTCCACCCAGCTTAGAGAAGAAAAGCTGCGGAAGGGACGCGAATAGAAATATCGTAGGGTACCCGATAATGATGACGGAGGAGATGCGCCAGAGATGCTCTTCAGTGTGAGAGGGGTAGGCGAGGTCCCACCCTGCGCAGTGGATTGCACCGAATACACAGCCTAGGGCAGCGGCGATGATGTTCCCATGCACGACACTTAGACGAGGAACGGCCGAGGAAAAGAAGATGGGTACGCTTGCTCTGTTGTGGAGCTCGTAATCTGGGAATCTTTCGACTAGACGAAATCGAGCCCAGTATGCTTTCACTGGGGTTGATTGACGTGAGCAGACACTTTCAACTATTCGGGTAAGTGTGCGCAATTACCTAGTGCACGACGTAGATCCTTCCACACATTTTCTTTGTGTTCTTTGTCATGATCAAGTTGAGATGGAGCCGAAACTAAGAGCGTACGCGGGCATGTTCAATACGATACGTGTGTATGATGTGACAACTTGGACCTTGGTACTCACCTTGAGAAATAGGAAAAAGTTGGGTCACCCGCGTTGGAGGCTGTATTAGCTGCACAACAATTGGAAGCTTCACATCAAGAGGTTTATACCACCAGAAGAAGTACATGAAGCCATTCAATGCGGCGAACCCAGACGTCGCTAGCTCGAGTTGCGTCACAGCCAGACCTTTCACGACCCTTGCTGCTAATTGGACGATGAACCAAATCGTCTGAATTAGCACCAACGCTTTCGACAGCCCATCTCCTTTACTACGCTCTTCGATCTCCTCAAGGGTGATTACTGGGACCGTAATTTTGCGTTTGCGCAGAAGTACCGCCAGGTATTGGGGAGATAAAACTCCCTTTCGTGTATCTCCGTCGTAGAGCATGAAACCGCCCATCTGGATGAAGAACCCGTGCGTTAGTGTCCATCTGTGTTCTAGGCTAGCAGTGAGTATCTTCCCGCTCTGACTATACTAAATTTACTCACCTCGGTAGGCAGATCTCAATTGTCGTGCAGCTATCCATTGCTTCGCAGCGAGAAATATGATCACCTCAGGCGCTATGACCGTCCACGCCATCAATTCACACCTGATAAGTGCGCGCTTCAGCCACGTAGCATCGGGAGGCGGAATGTTAGGGTGTACTGCAACCCAAGAACACGCGAAGATAGTTGCGAGACACCCCCAAATGATGTCGCCGATCGATCGTTGATCAGAATCTTGTCCTGGCGGATCACATTGACATATAGAAGTGTTGTTATCCAGAGAGCGGAACTATAGCTGATAGGCCGTGGCTATATGATAGGATGGGGAGACGGGGGTTGATACGGTGAGCGGGATATGACATGAAAGACTATAGAAAATCCAGAGAATGAGGGACATGAAGATGTGGAAGTAGAAAGACTCACCAGTGATGTTTGTGAAAGGAGACTGGTGCTTATGTTAGGGCGTGAAAACATGGACGCGAACATAGCCTTCCTGCTGTGCGAGCTGTGTAAGTGGTAGCGATTGGGCAGTTTGAGTCTGACTGTTTTTTCTTCAACGGTGCAACCGTGACGCACGCACCATCGCTCCAATGAACATCTTGAAGGCTCAGTTGACCGGGAGAGATAAGTTCACATTCGACCAGAAATCAACGCCGTCGAAGTCGAACGCTAAAGGTTCAAACGTTCAACATTGAGACGCGACAAAAGACAAACGTGGGAACATCAATTTTCCTCACGAAGAGCGTCAGACCAACCAGACTCCGGATGACAAAACGAGGACATGGTGGAGTGCTACGGCAGATACGGCAAGTCTCATAAATCACGACTTGGTCAATGTTCTTCTGCTGGGCGCATTACCGTCCGCCACAGCGCGTATTCCTTGACGATGGAACTGAAACAAATATCAAAATGATACATAAAGTCTTGCTCGATGCTCTCTGGGCGTTACATTATAGTAGAGTTCGTTTGAGCGTAAAGATCTGTTTATTTCCTCGCGGTTCTTCTTCCGGATGTATGGTTGAAGTGGCTACTACAGTTGACAACGTTGAAGTTGGACGATGGAATTGTATCGAATGATATGGTGATCGGTTCGTAGTATCTTCAGCACGATGAGACTTGGAGGATGAATCTGTCGTATGATGCGATCGACGTTTAGTGACTCGAAGAATTATGAGCAGAGGCGATATAGTCTAGCGGAAAGAGTTAATCAATTCAGCACTAATGTTCTGACGTTGCATGACTCACACAGATATGGGGCAAAAGTGGGAAGATAATGCTGAAAGCTGCACCAGAAAAACACCGAGTGACGATGGACGCTATACTGAAGACTGTGATCAAAGCACAGGATTCTACGCACAGCACCAGGGCTTTCTTGTAAGGCGACAAATGACTGTGAGTTCCAAGAATCTCGTTCCTGTGGTTCTCGTAGTAGCTGAGGCGGAACACTATCATCATCCAGAGTAGTAGGTTATTGGCGATAGTCACTACTGTTACTATGAATTCCCAATCCATCATTTTAACACTGTTGGCTGCGGATAAGAAAAGGAGGTAGGAGGTTACGACTTGTGAAGGATTTTGTGAGTATTCGCTGACTGTATAAGCAGGTAACAGGGACTATTACCTAGTGTGCACGTCCAGATCAAGCTGAGAAAACATCGAGCTAATGTTTTGTGGGTGGAACCTTCGTAGATCTTCCAACACCTCCAGACCTGCAAAAAAACATAGGGTATAATTAAAGGCCTTCACGAAGATAGAGCCATATAAAAACGTACCATCAAGCTGTCGGCACTGAAAATACCGAGTGGCAATCCGACGATATTAAGAATAGGCAGATTGTGTTTGTCACCGAAGAGTTGGTTATCTATATATATGACATTCTGCACCAAGGCAGAAGTGCTAATGCATCCCAAGAAGACAATATATCCTAGTACAAATTTTCGTACTTTCTTCGAGTACATGCTGGTCGTGGTCGAATACTCCTCTTTGAATTTGGCATGGAACGTGATGATTCCCAGCATCACTGATACACACCAACCCGACGAGGAGAGAGTAGCCGAGTATAAAAGTGGCCGACATGTCGAGGGAAAGTCGACGTCGCAGTTCAATTCAAAAAATGCCATTGAGAGCACGAGTAGGGTAAAGGAATAGAAAGGATTAAGCTCACAGATTCAGACAGCAAAAGACTCTTAAAGTCAACGAATCCTCAACAGGAAGGCGCATCTTGAAATCATGTGTATAGACTAGGGCACTAAGCAACGAACACTTATTATCAGACATCATACCACATTTGTTTAGAAGAGTGATCTGACATTTCCATCATGTTGGGTGTTATGCGTCCTCAGATCTCAGAGCCCGTGTGCATACTCCCACCAAGTCCCCATCGCAGCGAGTTACAGATATAGGGTTGCAAATATATCGCGTCGAATCGGAACTGTATCTCCAGAACCTACGGTCGTATGAATTTAAAGACATTGATCTCTGACCTAAGACTCCTCTTCAAGATCCAGCTGGGAAAAAGGCGCAGTCAGCGTCCGCGATGTGACACAGAGAGCTTACAACTCAAGGACTTGATTGCTCACAATATGGCTGGGTTTAGCGTCACATTGCGATAAGAACAGAGCTAAAACGACTCATGAGAAATTTCGACGCGTTCTGGGCAGACAGGGCCTTCTTTCAGATTATTGCGTTTCCCTAGCAGCGATGCTCGCGATGAGCCCACGAAGGGCCTTATTCAAGACCAAAGTACCACGCCTGCCAGCATGCATGGATAGTAGGTGTGGTCGTAAGTACCTGAGCCTGTCATGCAGGATAGAGGTAGTTGCGTTAGAGTCGAAAAATTGAAATGAGAAACGCGGAGAGAACACAAGATAATCTTCCTTTACTACTTATGTCCATGAGAGGGTGAGGGAAGTGAGCGTGTTCGAATCATGGACAGAGCCGGACAGTCGCGTGATTGTTTGGTACTATTGGGCAACCCATTGTTGTCAATACACGGCCGTGCTTTGCCGAGCGCTCTCTCATATTTACCACCGACTTCCTCGAGTTGTTCCTTATCTCTGACCCTCAAATGATCATAACAATAATGTATTCGCTTCAATGAATAAGGTGTATGTGGGAATTAATCAACCAATGCATCAAACAGGCATGTGAAATTTTGCGCACGTCCATTTAATGAATGGGTGTGCTGCAGTGGACCATGACCACAGGCATTGAAAGCTCTCGCCATACTTGGTAGCGGTGTACAGCACCCCACCGGAAGTGGCGGTGTTCGTTGTGATGACAGTCCAAGTTGATAATTCCCTACAGAGAAAGCGGAGGAAGTCAAACGCGGGACTTTGGGCTTTGGTCTTCTTGGTGAAACTCTGCGACAAAACGGTGGGGGTACGTGTTCCTCCTTGCAGAGAGAGGCAAGAGCAGCTATCTGTAGGGAGTTTGGATGAGTCCTTTGCTCATGAGTACTCATTGTGTGGTGTCTCACCTATGACGACAGAGACCCAAAAGCATGATCATCTTGTGTGTCACCGATAATGCAGGACGATACGACTGAGAACAACTCTTTATCAGGGTATATCAAGTAAAAGTGAGGATAGCAATTTACCCGTCCTGTTCCCAATTTCCGTAGTGTGCCAATTGCGGGCTGTGGAAGAGCCGCTTGGATGGATGTGATGGATGTATGCAATTGTACGTGTTGCGCCGCAAGCGGACTTAGGGGGTGCTGCGAGGGCAAGAGTTAGCCAGAATGTTCAAGAACATGGTGGGATACATACGAGAAGTATAGATGAAATCAAGGAACATGAGAGGAGATGTGTGGGGAGGTTCTGTTCCGAAGCGAAGGTGCTGTGGGGGTAAGAAAGCAAGACGATAAAGTCGCCCGGTTTTATACTCTTCTGTAGCAAGCCACTCACTATAAAACAATAGCCAACGAGAAATTATGAATGCCTAATACGTAGTAGATCCATACGTGCGCGCTTTAGAATGGCCCGCGAGTGTAATGGTAAAAGCGCGCTGCATATCCCAATTACTATTGTCGAACTCGATAGACTTTTGAGTTAAATTTTTCTGACTTGTGTAACTATGTTTTGTTAGGCGCCCAATATCGCAGGGCGAAGCCTCCTAGACGTCAACGGTCAACGTCAACGTACAACTGTTCAGGCCGCTGGCGGTATTTTCACACGCGTTTTCCCTCAAACTTTTTTCTCTTCCTAAGTACGTTTCTTCCTTAAACATTCTTTTTGGCATTTCCTGTTAACCAGCAACGGGACACCATCCCATATCCTCGTAATCAGTCTCGCATCAGCGCTCAGATTTCTCACTTGAAATCCTTATGCATCGCCATGCTAGAACTGATCCTGGGTACCAGGCGGCCGAGGTGGAAGTTCATATATGCGTCTTGCGTAGCAAGCCGAAGCTTCATCGGAACTCTGGCTCAGTCAAGCGCACGATAATGGAGGAGCGCGCAGATGCTACGTCGTCATAGGCCCGCTGCCTACGTATGGTGTTTCCTCGATATGTTCTGCTTGCTATTCATCTCATACCCTTTCTGTAATTCTAAATCACGGCAGTATTGACATGCTCATATATCATTTTGATATTGTCTGCTCGCCCTTGTACACTTAGCCATCGCTACAAGTCCAACATGTCTCAAAGGGCCCTATGCAATGATCAAGTAAGTACCAAGCAAGTAGTTTGTTCCTCATTTATTCGGGAAATGATCAGGAAGATGGTGTATTGTTATTGTGGTGTGCGAGGGTAGTTACAGAGGTACAGAAATAGTAAACGAAGGGAAATCTACTGGTATCATGAATCTGACTACACCTACAAGCGATCATGGATGGTATACGGGGTATTGAAGGACGTGAAGTACAATGCGTATCTAGGGAGAGTGCAAGAATAGCATTATCATGTAAATTATGAAGAATTGAACCGGGGGATTGATGAACTACAGCTTTCCGCAGTGGCTGTAAAATACCCTCCGTGCGCAAGTAAACAGGGCCTCGGACCCAATCATGCTTGACATTGGCAATGGCGATGAGCACGACGCCTATAATTGGACAAGACGCCCCGGGTGCTCGACGTGCTGCAGAGCCTTGCCCAGCGCTTGGTCAGTTGCCAAGACAGATTGAATGTTTAGGCGCAGTCATATTTTCCGATGCGATGTTTCTATGAAATTGTACATGTTGGATCTGCTTCGGAGTTGAGCATGATTCGTGAAGGGAAATTGGTTGGGATACGTACGGAGATAGTTTCTTGGAGTGAGTAGTAGTAGGCATGACCAACGCGAGAGGATTTTTGGTGGAAGAGCAGTGCGAGCTTTTTTGATGAATGCTGGGGGGTAAGACGAGAACCGTGTCAACCGGAGGGGACTTTATAGTCCCCCAGAGTGCGCCACTTGGGCCTCTTCCAAAATTCATTACTATATTAGGAGCTGTAGTGGCTCTCCAGTGGACGCATTGTGTGATGGCCCCAGCACGATCATCTCTTAATTGTAGTAAGCGAGGTATACTGAAAGCTATACGGAGGATCGCATTTAAATTGACCATAGAAGAGGCGGCACTGTCAAATGTATAAAAACATCGAATCATCGGCCTGCGTGCTCACGGGCTGAATTTTTTAAAATGAACATATATTAACTTGGAATAAATTAATTCTGTACTACCATAGATGAGAGGAAATTTTATTGGCAGTATACAGGCTTTCAGCAAAACAAAATGGCGAACGAGATTCGCGAACAGGCAAAAGTCCAAAAATAAACGTAATTCCGGTGTCAGTTCAAACTTCAAACGTTCACTAGCACTGCGCGACGTTGGCGCGACGTTCTGCTTAGCCATTTTTCTTCACTAGTACACACTCGGTCGACCTTCTACTCATATATGGCATACTCACCCTAGGGTTCAGGCAGCCAATTTATCGTAGCTGAAGGGGTGAAGGAGGCTGAGGACAGGTGAGGGCCGGGCCCATAGAAGGTCATTCAGGGAAGACGCAGGCTTGGTGAGTCGTGATCTACCATTGTTCGTATCATATCTCTCTGACTTCCGTCGAATCAAAAGAAGCTCTTAGTGAGTAGAATCTGGTCTATATATCCCTGCCTTTGCGTTGTTTTATACCGCTCCCACTAGCTGCTCTCACGGTGGACAGGTTCATATCTAGTGATCTGGATATCTATCATTAACTATGTCAACAAACATCTAAGAACCTCGCGGGTCTCTTGACGGACGCTCTGACCTGGGAAGATATCAGTGAAATTACCTGGCGGCAAGTGTGATAGCAAGGACACAAAATGTCTGCATCATTCACCGAGTCGGAAGCACATACTTGGGCAAAACCGAATATGATGCTGGGATTTTTCGCGACATTCTTTCTTCCCTTTTCTTACGAAGGACCTACTCACACTGGACACTCACTTAGCGCCGCGCGCACGATGCCCACTATCGTTTCCGACAACACTGGTTTCCCAGCTATCATGCAGGTCATGGTGTACGGCGTCTTCCTCTCCGCAGTTGGGTGGTGCGCTGTAGTTGCCCTTGCCGTCCACGCCTTTCGCGTCAAATTCAAAGAACAGGACACGTGTTCTCCAAAGATCCGGGTATTCCTTCTATGCTATGTCGTCGCAATGGCAGCTATCAGCACGATCGCGCTAATATCAAGTCTGGTATATGCGGACGGGCTGATGCATAGATCCAGCTATGAAGATATTGGGCAGCCGGTGCTGTTCTATGTTGGGCATCGGGATTATGCTTATGTGCCACTCAGTTTGGCTATCTTCGGCGCCGATACATTGATGGTGAGATACAATGCATGAGACGTAAGCGCTACGAAAAGGACATTAATTGACTCTTATTAGGCATGGCGCTGTTATGTTTTATACCAGGGGATTTGTCGTCCTCGTTTCATTTTCGTCAAAGGTCTGATTATATTCATTTGGATAATATCACTAGGTAAGCGACTGTTCTATAATTCTCAATGTACGCAATTTACCTATGATCTCTGGGACAAGGCAGCACTTTCCTGAGCCTCACCAACGTGCTAAGAAATTCGTTCAATTACATTGCTATCTACATATTCACCACAATCCCAATCAACATCGTTCTCGCTGTACTGATCACTTCACGGCTATTGTCACATTCGAGACAAATGCAAAGGATTCTCGGTGTGCCCAGTGGGGGGGATGCATCGCCATTCAGACATGTCGTCGCTATGTGCGTTGAATCCTGCGCGTTGATTATCGTAGGCGCTGTGATCTGTGGCACCATCGCAGCGGCGAATGTAGACCTCTCAGACGCGTCGCTGCCATTTTTGGCACATATTTGCGTGCGTTCGTCAGAGTAGGATAAGCCATCGGTGATCGATTTGACTCATTCGGCTTACTAGGTTTTCTCCCCCCTTATGCTCGTTGTGCGTGTTGCAAAGGGACACGCGTATTCGACGACTGCTCCTACACTTTCTAACCAGGAGATAGAGAGGAATGCGACTATCGGGCGGCGGCGAAGTCCTATTCAATTTGTAGCAGCGATATCTGTGACCGATTTAGAACCAGCGATTACTGAATGATATATATTTGAACGCAGGCGGATTTTGTCGCGCGGCCCATGAGCCACTTTGAGAGGAGGGGAACTGAGAATCCGATTAACAGGATGCAGTAAACCTCACTCACCTGCAAGCGCTTACATACTCTAAATAGCCGCCAATGCGTGTCTCCCCTCTATCCGGGATGTGGTCGAATGTTAAGACCCATTCATTTCAATCAAATTGGCAGTTCATCAACCGTGACGTGGCGTCATTTGGTACTGCTAGGCAATGGCGTTCACTCCATTGGCGTTTTCTGTGCCTATTCTGTTCCAGCTTTTGACTAAGTAACATATGCGTAAGTGATTTCGTTCGCATTTTGTGGCGGCATATGGCCCGGATGGCCTAATTTCTTTAATGGTAGTATTGCCTGTTTTCACCACCATTGCGATGAACGTCGTTCTAGCAATCCTCATAGCTTCCCGTCTGTTGTTGCATGCTAGACAAATGCGAAAGATCCTCGGCGAACATGGAGGGTCGGAGGGGGCCTCGGGGACGCATCGGTCTTCACAAAAAATCACTGGTGTATGCGTCGAATCATGCGCACTGATAATTCTAGGCGCGATAGTGGGCACTATTTATTATACATCTGGTTACACGCAGATGTTGTGGACGCTTTATTCCAATTTCTGACGCATGTTTGGGTGTGGTTTCCCCCTTTGCGGTGCGTCGCGTATTCGTTCGAACTTCCAGTTTGTGGTGTGACAGACAGGTCATTCTCACCCCGTATGCTCGTCGTTCGCGCGCGTCGTAAACGGACGCGCTTACTCAACGGAAATCTCAACGTTCTCAGATGAGATGAAGGCGAAGGATGTAAACGCGCCTAGGCGAAAACCCATTGAGTTCGTAGCACAGACATCTAATACCGGCTCGGAACCAGTGACGCCGATGTATACCACTTTTTGATTTAGTTTTCGTTGTCAATGTTATAGAAGGACACTGGTTGGGGGGTTGCGAACAGTGGTACTTATGATATCAAAGACATTGTGTATATCAGTAGAAGTGGGTACGTACGAACATTTGTGTATGCGATTTTACATTCCGCTAGATCGTCCGTGCATCTGCCTTGCGAATCGGTGATGCGGACAATTCAGATTGCGGGACAGAGTCCAAATCGATGAAGGCGTCGTCGTCCCGTATACGCCTTTTTCTTCGTGCGCATGGTCAAGCCGGAGATCGCTATTCAAGTACGCGCTCATTTTCCCGACGTGGAACCTGGAGCGCCCAACGTCTGGTGATATATCCCTGTGTGCTTCCCACGCCGCGCAGCGCCTGCGCCCCATAGAGACTCCATCCACCTCAAGCACTACCACCGCTTCGTCTTTTCTCGGACGCTTCCTGTATGGGCCCGTCATCCATCCTGAGTCGAGGCCTGTCCTACATCCACCTACTCACGCCCGACGTGCTCGCTCGCGCACCTCTACGACCGGCTTATGGTTGGTGCGTCTCCTAAGAAGCTGTTCGTCTTGTTGATCCGTTTGTGCGTTGCGCCGCCCTTTGCTTCCTTTCCGTTTCTTTTCTTGCGTCCCTTTCGTTCGCCCGCTGACGGTGAAGATGTAAAGTTACAACGGAGCCCTATGCTGGCCTTCGCAATGGCAAGGGCGGTGTAGTGTGGTGGATAAAGTGAGGCGCGGTGCTAGCGAGGATTGAGAGGAGATCATGTAAAATGACGGGAGGTGACGATAGGCTAGGAAGAACATGCTATCCGTTGTTTGGGCGGGGCCGGTTGTCCTTGGTATTTGGCACGTGCGGTGTTATTCGACTGCGTGCCTCTGCTTTGACTTCACCCGCCCCGCGCGCACTCTATCACCTCGCCCTCTGCTCGCGCTCGTCCTCACCCGCTCATCCTCCTCCACTCGCTCGCGCGCGCTCCGATACACCCGTTCAACTTCAGCTCGGGCTTCGACGTCGTATGTAGTGAGTTTTGGTGACAGGTTTGAGTGGGGTGGATTTGAGTTGCAACTGGAGGGAAAGCGGGAGGGGCGGGCAGGCGAGATGGTGGGTGTGGGGCGGTGTATTTGCATATGCGCTCTGGAGGCTCGGGGGCGGGCGTGATGACTCAACGACAGCGCTGGCGGTATACAGGGGGGGAGGTGTACCGTGGGGCGGATGACGCGGTGGGCGCTGGGCGTTGCTGTGGTGATTGGGAGGAGACCATGGCGGGGAGGAGAGGGAGAAGAATGGTGCAATGAAGGTCGGGGCCGTGTGAGAATGACGCATATGTCGCGCTCTGCGGAGCGGAATGGGCAAGTCGAGGGTGTGGGCCTGTGAGCTGTAAGGACGGGGGACGGTTTGATGCGATGGGATGGAGACGTCGGTGATGTAGAATTGAGGCGCAGAATAAGGATTGGGTTGAGATTTTGTGCGGGTGTGATTGGCGTACTTGACAGCTAGAAGCCGGAGGGCGGAGGATGGAGGATGGAGGAGAAAGGACGGTCGCGCTGGAGGAGGACACACAGGTATTAGAGTATGGAGATAGATTTTCAACCCAAGTTAAGGAAGTTACGACTCAGTGAAATTGGTGGGCGAAGACGAGAGTGTGGTTGTGGGCTGATTATGGGACGTATACGGACGGAGCGATAGAAGGCTTGAGATGGTGATGTGAGCGGTAGGGCTATTCCCTAGACATCATGATCAGAGAAGAACGTAGGCAACGGGAAAATGAGCACCGGGACGTACAGGGTAAGTCCTCACCAAGCGAAACGAAGCTCGCGAACTCCGTCTCTCTGTTCATCGAGGAGCGGCGAGCTCTCAATTAATTGAGGTTTGCATGCGGATAGATGGTGCGTGTAGGTTTTGACGATGCGAGGCAGGCATATCTTCATGGCGTGTGCTACATGACATTCTGACAGGTAGGATAGACGCTGTCGAAGAGTGGAGGAAGGGAAACCGGCATAACCCGTGTCTGGGTTTCGCCTGAGCACGGCATCTGCCGCGACGCTTACTTGGTCCAAACTCCCTGCCACATATCTTCCCCTCCTATTCTATGTATCTCAATGAAGTTCAGAACCAAAACCCTGCGCACGTCGCCTTCACTTTTGCGCAACTATCGGGTACTAGCACTACAGCACACAACCCACTCATTTACGTGGTTATCCACCTGGGATCCTTGCTTGTTCCATACAAAAGTTTGATCATGAGGATATTGCATTGTAAACATTGTAGATAAGAAAGCCACAACCTATACGAGAAAAAGTAAGACCTATGAAGACGGAAAGGAGATGCGAAGATGGTGGGGGGGTATAGCATAGCCTATGAGGTATGTATGATGTACTGTTCGGGGAGCTGATATCCATGGCGCATAACATGTGGGTGTGGGTCGGTGAAGATTTTCTGGCATTTATGGATGCGTAACTTTGAGCCTAGGAGCTGAAAGCAATCCAGGTACGACGCATGAGGAGAGACGCGTAGGTATCAGTATCAATCAGAATTCGGGTCGTGATGCGAGGCGCCAGGCCTCGAGTGATGAAGACAGTAAGGAGTTTCCCCCATTTTCTTGACTCCTTATGGTTGTTGAGCTGTTCGCTGTAATGCGGCTTGGCGTCGGATATGCCCTCTGAAGCTGTGGCATATCATATGAGTCGACGTTCCGTCTGTAGAAAGGGGTGTATTTATATTTATATTACTTACTGTGTTCGTATTCACGTCTCTCTGTCGAGGATACCAGAGACGAGTCCTGGCGCTTCCGAGCACGTTTCGAGGGGTTAAGTGGTCCCCAACGAGCGCGAGCGCCCGTGTATGGAACTGTACATGTTGGAGTATGAAGTGTCCCGAGGTCGACTGAACAGGAGAGTGGGGCTGAGCACCATCGCGAATCGCGATGAGAGGGGGTTTTGACTTTGGTGTCGGGACTAGGCTGGGGGGGGGATACGGCAACAGTTGCGAAATTGCCGGGGGTTTATGTAGATTTTGGGATAACGCCACTCAATTACTCATGTTTAGAATGATGTAGAAACTAGTTACTGGATCTGGAAGTACATGCTCGCTTCAAAGTTCAATCAATGGGAATGGCCAAAGCAACGGCTATGTCGGTGTCGGGAATGAGCTGGGCGCGTAAGCGGCCCGAGGCGTTACTAACTACAGCAAAACAGCAAAACAGCAAAACCCTCCATGCGTACACGCGTTATTCTGTTTCTTTTCTCTCGTTGATGGCTTCACCGCAAACTCGTGTTGCGTACGGGGTGTAGGGTGGACCTATGGTGGAGTGGGAAGTCAAGATTGAAGGGTGCGAGAATGAGGAGGGCCATGTACCATAGATGGACATAGTAGAACAATTTGAGGTGGCGAGGGCACTGGTGAGTGTCTTCTATTAATCCTATTTCGCGTCGAGTAGCATGCTCGATATCCTAGTATCCCCTCTCCCACGATCATATGGCGGTCAAAGTGGTGCATAATTATCGCGCGAAAACATTTTTGTTTTTTTTTGGTGTAGCGCAAACATATTTAGGCCAATTATTGATGCGCGAACATTTCTAGGTTTGCGCGAAAACATTTGGTTTTCGCGCGAACACTTTTGTTTTGTGCGCAAATATTTTAATTTCGCGCGAAAATATTTACTTCTTTGCGCGAACATTTTTTGTTGCACAAACATTTTTTTTCAATTCATGCAATTTCATTATATTTAAGTATGGATTGACCATATGAAGGGCTGACACCACGGGTGACGGCACGATGTTGTAGATAAAATGCTAGTCAGAGTTCGGTCAGAGGCAAACACCACGTCCAGGGAAATAGACCTTTCCTTGGTCCATTTATTAATTCCTTTCATGTTTGTCGACGTTGAGGTGCTTTGAGACTCGAGAGCAGTGCAAATGCGACTCTACGAGGCATCAGAGAAGTCATTGGTCTCAAAGATCTCTTTCCGCATGCTCGTGTCCGCCCTTATCGACGTAGAGTCGGACGTATGCTTGTCATAACAGATTGAGGTGTAGATGTCATATTATATCAGCATTCAAGGCGGCGGGCGCTCGTTCTGTTGAGTTTGCAGTGCGGTCGGTATATCGAAATTACAGGAGAGGTACGCACCCATTTTGGACTGTTTGACCAGTGCTTGGAGTGATGCTGAGCATTGAGATGCAGAGAGGTGTCGTTGAGGCATTGAGACAAGAAGAACGGCTGCATGGGTGTTGCGAGGTCCTCGTCGTCATTGGGAAGTGAATGTTTGTCGACAGCCTGACTCCCTGAGTCACTGACACCCACTCATGCGTCCCGTGGCTCTTGGGGCTTGCCGAAAGAGGTACTTATACGTAGAGGGGACATCTAAGCTATGGGGTGCTTACGAGATGCGTAGCTAGTACCAGTACTCTATTTCGGACCCCTTTGCGTCTCGTTCTGTAGCAGCCCAATAGATTGGCTGTGGTATTCTAAATGCTGAAATTGATGGGATTAGAGATATATGACACTTATAATTATTTTCGCCGGGACATGGAAAAAATCTTTGTGCAAGAAAAATGTTCGCGCAAAGAAGTAAATATTTTCGCGCGAAATTAAAATGTTTGCGCACAAAACAAAAGTGTTCGCGCGAAAACCAAATGTTTTCGCGCAAACATTTACTAACCTAGAAATGTTCGTGCATCAATATTTGGCATTAAAATGTTCGCGCGACCCCCAAAAACAAAAATGTTTTCGCGCCATAATTATGCGCCATTTTGACCGCCATAGGGCTTCACCATAAACTATAGGACTATTTATACTGAGCTAAGAGTATCGGAGCCATGAAACACAAATAGAGGTCAAGTAAGAGAATGATTAGAAAGTAGAGATCATGACAAGAAAGTAATCAAAACATAGTCAGGTAGAACAAGGGACCGTAACTAAAAGCACTCGAGATGACAAGGTAGTGTATAAAGGAAATAGAAGGGAAGAGGAGGCTAGAAATGGTAGACGCAGTTGTCCGTAGTCCGTAGTCCGCAGGAGAGGAGATTAGATAGCATGATGATTAGATCGTGATTGTTACACTCTCCCTAGCACCTTTTCCTAACTACCCCAGTCTCAACCACCTGATGATGGAGCTTTTTGTTTTCGAGCACTTATTAAATGCCGGGTTGGGGATCACATTAGCAACCAGTCACGGACGAAGGCACTCAGCATGGCTACAAAATGGATTGGAAGAAGAAGGTAGACTTCGATGTGCTAGGATCAGTTGAATCTCTGACAATGTATATCAATCAAGTTATGAGATATATAGCATCTGCTACGAGCATCAGATACACTGACGACTCAGATACAGCTCTTGTACAGCTCTGACTGTTTCCGAGTGGCTTGTATTAGGGTATTTCCATGTGATTCGAATGTATGTACGAAATGCTGATTCTGAGGAAGCATTTACTACAAAACTCGTTTGATGGTTGTACACGCCCTTTAAAACGCATCCTCTCCGTCCCTTTGATTATATGCTACTCTCAGACCCGCTTGGCATTTACACAATGCTAATTCAATTTTCAGTTCTCCAAGCCACGTTGTGCGGTGTCTCCCTCTCCACAGCCGGGTGGTGCACTGTAATGGTCCTTTCCGCCAGCGCCTTTCACAGTAAATTCAAAGAACACGACACGTATTCTCCGAAGATGCGCATATTTCTTTTGTGTTATGTTGTGATCATGGCCTGTATCAGCACTGTGGAGCTAGTCTTCACTCTGGTACTTATGCCAGACACGAGGATAGAGTATGACTCGGCGTTTATCAACTATGAAATCAGTGACTTCAATTATTTACCCCTCACATTGGCTATTCATGGGGCTGATAGTCTAATGGTGAGATTAATTCTAGAGTACTTAGCTGGAGAGGCCCAAGGTGTGTCAATTGCTGATCTGCATTTACTTGTTAGGCCTGGCGTTGCTATATTCTGTACCAAGGAATTCGTAGCTCTTTATCCTTGTTGATCAAAGGTCTGATAATGTTGATTTGGATGTTATCCATGGGTATTTGTATTCATCCTCAAATCACTTTGAATGGAATTTACCAATGTTCATCTGTAGGTCTCACTGTCTTGGCCATCCTAGACCTCGGGGCCTCGTACGACAATGTTCCGTTTGCTATGCTTCCAGTATTGGCCACTGTGGTCATCAACACCATTCTGGCGATACTCATAGCAGCACGTCTGTTATCGCATGCTAGACAAATGCGAAAGATCCTCGGTGATCATGAAGGAGGTCTCGGAGATGCATCGGTGTTCACAAAAATCACTGGTGTATGCGTCGAATCATGTGCGCTGATAATCGCAGGTGCAATCGCGTGCACGATTACACAACTAATACATGTGTATGTTGCACAAGCTTTACTCCAATTTTTAACTCATATTTGCGTGAGTAACCCTCCGGGCATTCCATATGAATTCTAACTTCCACTGCCAGGTCATCTCACCCCTCATGCTCGTCGTTCGCGTGGCAAATGGACGTGCTTACTCAACAGAGCCACCGACGTTTCCTAACGAGATGACAGCGAAGAATGTGAATGCACCTCGGAGAAAGTCCATCGAATTCGTAGCACCGACGTCTATTACCGATTCTGAATCAACGACGCCGATACGCTCCGTTTATTGAACTACCTTTCAATTTTATACTTCGATTGCGTACGCTGCGAGGTTATTTTAGGATTGGGAACAGTACTTACGATATTGGTGAGGTTTTTTTTTTTTCAGTAGAAGTGGGGTACGTACAAATGCTTCTGTAATATGATGTGCATTCCATTCTCTTGCTAGGCTTGATCTGTGCGCGGGGGCGGGATGACTGGATGTACTGAGCTTCTTAGAAGGGAGTAGGGAGGGCAGGAGCCTTTGGACCCCCTCTCTGTGTGTCCTGTATTCGGGCGTCGTTCGTTCGTTTGTCCTGTTTGTTCGCCTTGTCTATCTGTCTGTCCACGTATATGATACCGGCTGCCCTCGCGTTCGTTAGATCTTTGTATTCGAGCGGCTGCAGTCTGAGACTTGATGGTGGCCATTAGTGTGTTGGGACTTGACAGTGGGTGATTGATGTCGAGCGAGTGGAGTGGTCCTCGCAGCAGTGATGATAGCTAGCGTCAATTGATCGCCTGGCTCTACCGTGCGGGATAGAAGTGTTTGGATAGGGTTGAACAAAGCAAAGCATAGAGGAAATCGTGTAGTTACTTCTCATAATCTTCCTCTCGTCGACGATGTGTGTATGGTCCATGTGAGGGCGGTGGGAAGTACGCGCGCCGTTTTGCTATTAGGCAACGGCAGCCGCAAATCCTGCCGACCTCTTCTTCCCGTCATGCAAGCTACACATTGGGTCCTAGCGTAGACCAGTATCACCTCAATTCCTCAATCTCATGCTTCGCTCAATATTTACTATATTCAGGAATAATGGCATATACTCTGCCACTCCCCTCCCTCTGCTCAACAACAACCACCCCAGCCCACGTCTGCCACCCGGGATATACCCTTTATATGCACCCGCCATGATGTCTCTGTCATTGAAGCGTGCCGAACTCTATGAGGAAGGTATGACGCGTACACACCTCGCGCCCGTTCCCTTGCCCTTCGTCCAACCTCGAAATAGAGCTGATAATGCTGCACCTGCTGAGATAGGCACATTCTCTCGCACCTTCCCAGCATGCTTCGCAAACTTGTGTTGCTCATGGGATGTTAGCAGCACCTCCGACGGGCGGGTCTGTATGAAGTCAAGCTCGAAGGGTGTGAGGATGACTTCAAGGGAGACACATACCATAGATGGCGAATGTAGGCCGGTGGGGAAAGCTGAGGTTATGAAGATCAACAATGAGTGCTTTTTTCTATTGGTTTCCTTTAAGTTTTTCCCGCTATGGAGGCATGTTTTCGGTGTCGATGATCATAAGCAAGCAAGTACCATGTACGATACACAGGCCATTCACTCAAGTTATATTGCCATCCTTTATCTCATATCCCGCAGAAATGATTGTAATGATGTTGTATTCATGCTGTGTTGCAATTACAATAAGGAAGCAAAGACGTATCCGATGGTAAGGAGGTATGAAGATGGTAAGGGGGGTATAACATAGTATCAGTACAATGTATAGGCTGGTGAAGTTGTATTCGTCACGCATGGGTCATAACATGTAGGTCGTTGCAGACCTATTCCTTGCAAAGTATGGCATTCAATGAGAATGAGAACTCCGCGCCTGAAGATGAGGACTTTGGGCCTTAAGGGGAAACACTTTGAGCCTTAAGGGGAAACACTTTGAGCCTTAAGGGGAAACACTTTGAGCCTTAAGGGGAAACACTTTGAGCCTACGCCGGCAACGGTACCCCTGCTATTACGGGCAGGGAAACATCCTTGTCATCGAGTAGGACCATGACGTCTTCTATAGCATATGACATCAGTCAACGCTCCGTCTCTAGGATTTAAAGGACATAAACACACACACCGTGTTTCGTATTGCCGCCCCTCTGTCGGACTGCAGAGTACGTTTGGGGGGGGGTAACACGTGGTGCGCGTTCAGCGCAGGCGCCAGTGTATGGAATCGTACATGTTTTGACGAGTAGGGTCTTGTGGCGCACGTGGGCTGAGCGGGAGAGTGGGGCCGAGGAGCTCCATGGTAGTGGTGGTGGGGTGGGGGCTTTGACTTCGCTGTGTGAAGGCCCAGGGGATGGATGAGGTCGGGGGCTGGGGTGAGGATACGGCGAGATATGTAGGGGGTTTATATAGATTTTGGGATAGGGCCACTCGGCTATATTGTAGTGGAATGATGTAGAAATAGATTACTGGATATGGAATCACATTCGCGCTTCGATGTGGTGGTCGAAGCTGTATCCGTTTTTAGAGACTCAGATGTGCGATTGAGCGAAATGAAGTGGTTTGACCATGGATGGGAGCGCCTAATTGTAGAGATAGCTGAGTTATGCTCAGGGTAATCACACAATAAGGTGCACACCTCTCCTATTATCGCTTGCGCTCGCTCTATAGCGCAGGCCTCACGGAAACGTACAAGCGGAAAGAAATAAAGTCATAGTCATATTCGATGAAGATGCCACAGGTCGTGTTTCTATTCTATCCTACATGCACATGCACATCGATACAACATACAACCCAGCCGAGAAACCACCGACGTGATCGGGGCATGTTGGACAATTTCTGCTTGGCTCGAGGTATATTCTGTCGACCATCAACTTGAAAGGTATGTATGTATACAGCACGTACAACGATTGGCTTTTTTTTCTTTCTTTTTGTTTGAACCTATCATGGGACCTGCTCGAAAATCGTCCGTCCAACGGGCTGGGTCTTGGTCTTCATAGTAAAGGAACTGGATATATAGTAGAGGAACCTGACAGGGATATCGCTTTAGTGTATGTGGTATGTGTATGTGATATTGGCTCACTCGTACCCTTTTTTTGGAGAGTGGATAGAGAGAATTGGAATTGAGGACTTCAAAAGGGAGAAGAGAACGCAAGTTTGAGAGGATGCTAGGAATGCAGGAACGCCGGTGCGGGATGCGAGGTGCGCACTACATGAAGAATAAGGTCTGGGTATACCTCGAGTGCTGGGGATGAAATGGATTCGGATTCGGATTCGGATTCAGATGCGGGCCTGTGTCCTCTGAACAGAGGCGGGATGCGGGAGGCGGAGAGCGTGAGCGGCAGCTGCGGTGTGAGATGCAACGCGAAGACACGAAGATGCGTAGAAGCGGAAAAGAGGGAAAGGTGGCAGAAGAGGGGAAGAGAGGAAGAGAGGGTGCAGGAACCCAGGGAGGGCAGGTCGGGGATTGAGGGGACAAAAACAAGAAGCGAGAGGATGAAAGCAGGAAGCGAGGGGATGAGAGCAAGATACGGAATGTACACTCCGCGACACTGGATATACACCCGTATGCGCTTCTGAGGTTCGTCGTTGAATCTCACGCCACTTGGCGCGTTCGGTGCATCGATGATCTGGTGTCGCGGTTCTGCATACCATCTCGTGTCCGTGTCGTGTCCCCCCTTTCTCTCTGCTCGCCCTTTTCCCATTCCACACACTCCCCCGTCGACTCCTGCTGCGCCCACCCTCTGACCCCGATGATCTCGATGACCTCTGTCTCTGTAAACTGTAGCGCCCCCTTATGCTTATGCTTCCTGCGCGTCCTTGTGGCTTTCCTGATGTTCCAAGTTCAAGTTCTCTCTGCTCTCCGTTCTCCGTCCACGCGCTCCGGGGACGGAGAGGCGGGGAGCTGGTGTAGGGGGGGGG